>CM021749.1:319994-356519 GCA_011075105.1 Heteronetta atricapilla
CCCCCAGGGCGGGCACGGGGACGGGGCCGCGCCTCTGCCCCCGGGGGAGGGGGGACGGCGAGGGCGGCCCACGAGCGCGTGGGGGCGCGGGAAGCGCGGGGTGGCCCGGGAGCGGCACCCGGGGGCAGGGGCGCGCCAGCCCCACGGACGTGTGCCGAGGACACCCCGGCGTCCCCGGGAAGGGCTCCGGTGCCGCCCGGGCAAGGGCGCCGGGGAGGCCGGGGGCCCGGTCTTGTCGCTGTCTCCAGCGGCCGCTCGGGACGAGCTGCCGGGAGAGCAGCCCCGCGTGCACGGCGGGGCAGCACCGGGAGCCGGCGTGATGCAGGCGGGGTCCCCGGGACGCCCGCAGGGAGCGGAGACAGCACCCGGGGGTGCCCGCGGCACACGGGGTGCGGGCTGGCGCCGGGGCGCAGCGCTGTTCCCAAGCATTCCTGCAGACAGTGCCGAGCCCTGCTGTTTATTTAGTAACGAAATAACAGGCTGTCAGCGCTGTTCCTAATCGCCATCCACACGCTGACACTCCAGCCGTATACTATTTAAACATACCCAATTCTGTGATATAAGGAAATTCCATGGGAGCTGCTTATCAGTTACTATAACAGTGTGGGAGATAAGCAGAGCACTGGAATTTCCTTCTATCACAGTGCAACTGCTCACCCAGCTCTGATGCAACTGGGAGATGACAATCAGGGAAAGGCATTAGTGGGGTGCTCACCAGGGCAGTGTCCCATCGGCCCAGGGTACTCCCAGCAAGCACTGGCTCGCATGCACAACTGGCACTCAACAGCACTGAGGTTCAGGCCATCTGTGCCTTGGGTAAGGTATGCCACACTTCCCCTTGTGTGCTCCAAGAAATGGGCAATTGTGTTGTTGGATTTTTTGTTATTATATTTTTTTCCCTGCTGCAGGGCAGATTTGGGGGCAAATCCCCACCCACAGGCCAATTGGCAGGAACAGCCATGTCACCACGGATGATGCTGTGGCTGAGTTGGGGTAGCACCAGCATGACAGGTACTAGGACCTGTCCCTGGGGTACCCTTGTCTTTCTCTTGTCCCCTCCTCCCTTTCAGCCACTCCAAGATGTGGCCCCACGGCTGGGCTGTGTGTCCCACGTAGGGCGAGAGACCCAAGGGTAGCACTACCACCACTTCAGGGCACCTCACACCCCAAAGCCCAGCTCCCGGCTTCTTGCAGCTGAGGCAAACCTGGCAACCCTTTATGGACCAGTTTGCTAAGAAAAAGATGGAAACATGACCCAGCAAGAGCCACTAGTCTCAGAAAACAGTTCTGAGTGCCCAGCAGCGGTTTGGGTATGCAGCAGGCACAGCAGCACCCACAGGAGGGGGCTGGCAGGGCCCCAGGGTGCCTGAGCCTTTGCGCTGCCGTCTTGCCTGAGCCGCCTCCCACTTTGCTGACACTGGGTCCTCCTGCACGTTCATCCAGTGGGGTTGTGCAAAGGGAAATATCTATCTGGACACTTCTTGCTGCCCCTGCAGCTCCCAGTGCTGCTGCCTGGACTGTGAAGGGTTAATGGGGGGGGTGAACTTACAAATAAATGTCTTTTAATTTAATTTTGCTTTAATATGTAAAACTGTTGCTCTTGGCAGCGGGTGCTGCAGCCCAGCCAAGAGCAACACGTGGATTTTCAGAGTCAAGGGGCTCCCCTTAATGCCGAGCAGTGGCCACTGCTCAACTCTGCCCTGCACCCCAGGGTGGCACCCTGGGAGGCCCCCCACCCCAACACCAGTTCAGGTGCCTCACGGGATGCCCAGGGGGCCCAAAAGCCCCATGTGGAGAGCAGAGGATCTGTGAGGCCTCCCCAGCACCTCACACACCCACTGCATGGAGGCTCAGTCCCTGCTGTGGGGGCAGGAGGGGGAACAACTGTGCCACTGCCCCCCCCGCCAGACTTGGCCAACACACCTTTTGGTGTGTGGACAGTTAATGGGGCAATCGGTGACCATGCCCGCCCACTGGTAAGCAACCTGCCCAGCGCTCGATGGCAGTGCTACCTCCCCTGTACCTGCCAGCACAGCCCCTGTGGCACAGCTGAGAGGGGTGAGGAGCACTGGGGGTGCTGGGGGGGGTTGGCACGCTGAAAGCACCGTGCCCATGGCTGGGAGAGCGAGCAGCATGACCACGCACAGAAGCCGAGGTCTCCAGCAGGTCTGGAAGCCTTGCAGTGAAAACAAGAACACCAGGTAGAGCAACACAGCAGATTTATGGCTTTGGAAGTGGCCCTGGGCTGAGAATCCAATATCAATAGCCTGAATAAAGAAATCACAGAGGCTGCACAGAAATCCTGCCCGGGAAGCGTCCAGGCTGGTGGAGTGAGGCCATATCGCAGGAGCCCAGGAGCCTGTGGTTCCTGGCAGCAGCTTTGCCCCATTTCCTTTCTTCCCGTCAACAGGGCTTGCAAACCTGTGCAAGATAATCAGCAAGGGGAGGGAGAAGGATGGCAGGAGGGCCACGGGTTGAGAATAATCCCATGTTGCTGCCTGGCTGCAAAGAAAGGCTGCAAGATGCTACCCCCCTCCCCCAGCATCCACATGGATGGGCATGGGGTCTGGAGCATCCCTTGGCACCAGTGATGGGGACAGCCTCGATGGGAGTGATGGAGCACAGGAAGGAGGGATGGAGGGGGAGAGGGGGATGGAGCTGGGAAGAGCCCAAAAACCAAGGACAGGCTAGCAGCTGTGCCCAGGAGCAAGCCTCAGCTCCAAAGGACCCTGTGCTCTTGGTACCAGTTGGACGGAGGATGAGGGCACAGCCCTGCGGGGATCCAGGCAATTTTCCCTTCCTGAAGAATTTCACAGGAATAGCTGGTGTGAAAGGCCAACTGGTTCAATTTCAAAGGGATGCCAGCACCAGGGATGGATAGGCTGGGGAGCAGCTGAAGGGGGCTATCCTGGGAGTGCCCCCCTGGGCTGTGCCCCACATCAGGCACTTCATGGGGCCCCCGGCTGGCACCCACCTGGGCACCTGTGTGGACAGCTGGGTCTCCCTGCACCAGTGGTGTTGGTGGCCACAAGCGATCCCCAAGACTGGAACCTTCTGTTCCCATGCCAGGCAAATGCACATACGTGTGCCCTGCAATGTGCCTGCCAGGTTGGAGCAGGCCATGGGATGCTCTGCACCCTGTGGCCTCCATGTGCAGCCCCCACTCAGCACCAGACTCCCCACTGTAGGCGTGTGGCAGTGGAGCTGGAAGCTGGGGATTTCTGGGGTCAGACACCAAAGAAATGGGGGCAGGAACCTGGCACTGGCAGGAGGAGGCGGGTGAAGCAGATGGAATTGCATGGCACTGTCCCTGCCCCAGCCAGCACCAATGGAAGGGAAAAGCCATTTCTTAGCTGACTCAGGCATTAATTATAGCAATGCAATGAGAACCCCGGGGGGTGGGGGGGGGGGGGGCGGGGGCGGGAGGATTAACAACCCCCCTCATCCTACTCCCAAGCTGCAGCTATTTTTATGGCTTCACGGGACTCTCCAGCTTGAGTCACCGGGCAGGCAGCCGTATCTAGGAAGGACACTGTGGGCATGGCAGCACCAGAACATGGCACAGGGCAAGCCAGGGAGCAATGGGCACGGCCTCGCATCTGGGGGGCTCCTGCTGTCCCCCAGATGCTACCTGACAGCCCTACATGGCTGCATGTTGAGATACCTGGGCCCTGACATGTGTACCCTTAAAGGACAGGGCTTGTCCTTTCCTTGTCTCACTCCCCTTCCATCTGCACTCACTCTCCCAGCTGTCATGGCAGTGGATGTCATGTTCTCCCAGTCCTGGTGCCAGGCTGGTGTGGGGTAGGCAAGCAATGCCAAAGGCTCTGCAGGGTCTCTGAGGGGCTGTAAGAGCCCCATCCATGACCTTCCAGCTTTGAGCCAAGCCAGGGCCTGACCAACACTGCATCCTGGGGAAGAAAACCTCTTTGCAAATGCCCCTGTGCCCTTCGGCCCCTTGCAACAGGGGACATCCCTGCCACAATGCTGTCCCTATGTGGGACATAAACTGCCTGCTCACCACCAGCAGAGCCAGCACCTCTGCCACACTGCAGAGAAGGTTTGCAAAGACATTTATTGGAGGATTTGAGATTTTTTCCCCTTTCTCCTTGGTGTGTGGTTTTGGTAATTTTAGTAGCTGCAAGAGCCATGCTCAAGAAGGTCAGTGGGAGCCACAGGTGAGGCCAGGCATGGCTGTGCCAGATGCAAGCCTGGAGGGAGCAAATGCATTGGCCAGGGCCAGAGGAGTTGAAGGTGCCGAGGACATGTCTGTGTGTATGTCCATGTGCCCACCCACACCAGCTGCACATCTTGCCCAGCTGGGAGCCGTGGACATGGTCCCCTGTTTGCATTCCCCACCTAAAAGGGAGATTGTGCAGCCCTGGGCAGTAAGAGCTGCTACTGAAATGTTGTAAAAAAAGGCAAAGCAGGGTACTGGGTACTGAGACCCACATCAGGGATCAGGGTGAGTGGCATGGGGGCGGCTGAGAGCCCTACATGGAGACTCTGGCTCAAGGCTGCTCCCACCTTGTGCTCTCTGCTTTCATCCCTGGCAGCAGGGTGCTGGGGATGCTCAGTGCCCACTGCTCCCCTGAGCTTCCGCTCACTGCTTCCAGTGGGTGGCAGAGGAACAGGATTTATCCTTACCGGCAGAGGGGATGTGGGCAGAGGGATGGCATCCCAGCTGCACCAGGCCTCATTAGGGCAACAGCAGCCTCCTTCCAGAGCACAATGGGGCAGCATGGAGGAAAGAGCCTACTGCTGGCAGTCATCCCTACCCTAGAGCAGCTGGGGGCAGGCAGCACAGGGCATGGCCCTGGCCCCCTGAGAGCCTGAGGGACCAGCACATGGATGGGAACCATGTGCAACATGGGGCTGGTGGCTCCCCAGCCTCCACGCTCAGAGCAGGATGACAGTCGGGTGTCCCTGGGGGAGCTGCAATGGGAAGGTGGCTAGCACAGGGACAGGTGAAAAAATTAAGCTGTCCCCCACCATCTCCCTTGGCTGCTTTTCCTGCAGACAGTATTTTTAGCTGGTGAGGGTGGCTGATAACACAGCTAGCAGCACAACCAGCTGCCTCCAGCCTCCTAGGAGGGCTGTGATGCACAAGCCTGGCCTGGAGACCCCAGTCTGCCCCAGCATCCTCCCCAGAAAGCTGGACTGAGCCACGTCCTGCCCCAGCCTTCTTGCTCACCCCAGCAGACCCTACCACAGGGAGGACAGGACACAGGTAGGCCTCAGCAGCAGGCATTCACTCTGAATCCTACTGATGGCAACATCAGCAGTTCACAGCAGCTACCTCACAGAGGCAGGCTGGTGGAGGACTGGAGCTCACTGCCAGCAGACTGAGCTCTAGGAACAATAGGTCATACAGCCACCAGACCAGGCCACGAGGTGACTGTCTGCCCCACAGCTGACCTTCTGTGTTCCCCAGTGTCCTGGCAGACCAAAAACAGGCAGAGGAAGAGCATGGTGTTTGAAGCAGGCTCTGTTGTGCTCCCAGAAGATTTCCTAGGCTAGCACAGAAGCCCTTTCATCCCCAGCCCCCCTGCCTGCCTCTTGCACCCGCCTGCTTTGCCAAAGTGGAGCTCTTCCCCAGGATGCCGTATCCCACAGCCCTGTGGTGCTGCCAGGCTGTGCTCCCAGCATGCCTGGTGTCAGCAGTGGCCCCGGTGCAGGCACACACTCAGCTCTTTCTTCACCCAGTCCAGGCCCCTCGGCCCCGCGCACAGCCTGATGCTGGCAGGCAGGCCTGCACTGCACAATGTGCCTCCTTGTTCGCCCTGTCCCAAGGCCTGCTTGTGGGGAATGGCAGGGAATCGCCTCCGTTTCCTGCTGGAGTTTTATTACATCTCCATATAAATAAATAAATACAACTCAGAGGAGAAGAAGAGAACCATGGGGCAGCTTGGAGCCAGGCAGGACGTGGGCTGGGCTGAGCCCTGTGGTGGGGCCGGGGGGGGGAAAACCAGGTCTCACCCTGCTGGGAACACCCCAGCATAGCATGGGACAATGGAAACATGCTCTTCCTGCCCTTCCATCCCCTCATCCCCTTCCTGCCCTTCCATCCTTTCATCCCTATGCTTTCTTGCCTTTCACATTGCACAGAGCAGCGTGTTCCCCATGCAGAGTTTCAGGCTCTTCCAGGCATCCCTGCCTTCCCCCACTCTTGTGCCTATCCTTCAACTTCCAGTGACTGCAGCGACCCTGTCCTCGCACCCAGCTCTTCACAGAGCTGAGGATAGCCAGGACACTGTGCTGGGCTGGAGATGCTTTTAGCTTCCTATTGAGCGGGCCAAAGTGCCCACATTTGGCCAAACCAACACAGGTCTCCAGTGAAAGCTGAATGCACTGAACCCATAGAGCCCCCAAAACCTCCCCTGCTGCCTATAAGCAGGAGTGGCCTCTTAGCAGCCCTGTGTGCACATGCCAGAAAGTCACAAAATTATAGAATCACTTAGATGGAAAAAGGCCCTTAAGATCGAGTCCTCGTGCTTGCTGCAGACTGTAACACCCCAGGCAGAAGCCTTTCTCCTAGCTGTGCAGCCATGCTGAGCAGCCGGGGCCAGCTACCCAGACATGTCACGGGGCAGCAGCGGCCTGGGAAGTTTTGGTGCTTCCACCAGTGCTTTTGGGCAGGGTTGGCTCCAAGCCCTTCAGCAAAGTTCACATTGAGCCCTGCAAGAAGACTGAGGCCGATGAGACTAAAGCAATCTCCAGCTGAATATCTACACATCCCTGAGATCTCATCCCCTTCTCAATGCCCCGTTACTGGGCAGAGCTCATTGGCACTGGGGAACACAGTACTACACCGCTTCTTTTCTTTCCCTGACCCAAGTCAGCCCACATTCGGGTCACAGTCCTTCTTCCTGACAGTTCCTACCCAATGTTATGTCTCCTCTTGCTCTCAACTGACCACCTGGTATGCACATCCTCCCTTCCCATCCAGATCCTCCTTCAGTACTTCCCTCATCTTCTCTCTGTGTGGAGTGTGCTCAGACCATCATTTCCAACCTATCCAGAGATTTGTTCCAGGGAGAAGTTCTTCAGCCATGTCTCCTATCTGTTTACCTGGGCACCGTGGTCATTCAACAATTTCCATTGCTACCTCCGTCCAGCCTTAGTACATAGTTGATAACCACACAATTCTTCATTTCAGTGTGCTTAGAGCTGAGCTACTGTGGATGAGCTACTGCAACAACGAGCTGGATTACTCTGGCACCCTACAAGGCCAGCACTGACACCGATGTCCTGGCCAAGCCAGCTGGACACTGAATTTTGTACACTTTTGGACAAAGAATTTCCAGCTCCAATTCAACTGAAAACAGAGCCCTTCTGCTTGCTGCCTCTCACCACCTGCAGACATTTGGACTTCATGCCCAAACAATTGTTTCCTTATCATCAGCAGTCACTCTGGTCCTCATTGAGCCCGGAAGTATCAGATGTCTGGTCAGACAGTCTCTTACACTTGTGAGTGATCAGCAAACATCTATTGCCTGCTGACACCTGCTGGCAGTGCCATACGCACCCCAAGGCACTCCTCAGGGATGCCCCAGGGACAAAGTTCAGGCACAGAAGATCCAAAATTAAATTTAGAGAAAATTAAAGCCCCACGCAAGCACTGGTGTGTGCTAGCAGCTGCAGGTCCTGGGAGCATGCAGTGTACCCCAGCAGGACATTGCAACCAGCTGCATGCCACACACCTGGTAAAAGACATCCTAATACACAAACATTTATGAAAATAAAGAATGTAAAGCTTTAAAAACAAACAAAAAACAGTGCAGATGGTGGGTAATCAGAGTGCCTCCTTATTTTTTGAAGAATTTGATTTTCACAAGATGGGGTAGTGCCTCCCTAGGGCTGTCATGGCACTGAGAGCTCAAGACAGGAACTTGGAATGGAAACCCTCAGCTATGTTAAACAAAAATATTGTTTACCATTCACTTACTAACCCTGTGTTTTTTTCCCCAGATGAGAACAGAACTCCAATATTTATTTAACAGGACTCAGCAGTTTGGGGTTTTGCCGATGGTGTCTAAATATAGTTCACGAGAAACAATCTTTCAAGGGATGCCCCTTGAAACCACCTTTCTTTAAAGGTCAGGCAACAGCAGGGAAGGCTCTGACCCCCTGCTGGCAACTACTGGCATTTGGGCATGATTTCTAAGGGAAGAAAAGGCTGGTGCCCCAGCAGCTCCATGAACCTTAGTTGACATGTGGGCACTGTGTGGGGCCTGCCATGCAACACTGACCCAACCCATTCGTGTGCTAGAGGAGGGCTTTGCTCTGTCCCATTCCTATCTCTGGCTGGTCCCCTTTGGGCCTCAGCTTCTCTCTAATCAGCACCTGCCCTCTAAGTGAGCTGGGAGCACTCAAGGAGAAACAGAAGGGCAAAGGCTCTTGTGCAGTACTGGGCAGGGGAATGCCTACAGGTCATGTCACATCCTGCAGTGGAGCCAGAGCAAGGTCCCAGCTCTCAGTGCTGGCAAACCACCCTGAGCCCTGTGAAGTACTCGCTTCTGCCAAACACAGTGGAGGCAGTAGAGCTGCTGCCCAGGAAGGGACCACAGCTCCACAGCAGAGAAGAGATGGTAACAGCCATGGAGATGGGAAAGGAGAGAAAAGAATGAAAGGATTAAAGACAGGGTGAGCCCTCAGTCTCCTGAAAGGTCTTAACAAGAAGAGCTCATAGCCCCATGGGTGCTATGCTGCAGAAGGGGGCAGGCAGGGCCAGGCGGAACCCTCAGAGCTCTGCAGCAGGTTCCCATCCCACTGCACTCCAGGGCAGCAGCCACTCTGCCATGGCACAGCTTCCTGATCACATCTCTTCTGCCACCCCATCCCACATCCCTTGTGGGCCACAACCACACCCCTGCCCCACAAAGCACAGCTGGACATGCTGGTCTGTGCCCTGGCAGGCATTTCACATCACAAACATCCTGGAAAAAGAAAGCCTTCCTTGCCGTCCCCACTCAGACCCCCTCCCACCCTCTCTTCCCTTTGGGCCTCCACATTTTCCATCCTGTGAGTGCAGGAAAATATGAGGGCATGGAAAACCAAACCATTCCCCAGCAGCCATGCCATCTTATTCCTCCTCATCCCCTATCACCTTGCAGTTCACACACTTCCAGGGCCTGTGTCCAGCTCCCAGGTTCTCCTTTGCCCCAGGGATGCAGGACCTGCCCTGTCCCACCCAGCCCATTGCGCAGGGGCACTGCTCTGTGTCCAACACCAAGCCCTCAGTGTGTGCTGCTAATGAGAGCAGCTTTCAGCGCTCACTGATGCTGTCTGGAAGGAGCCAGCTCTGCCACTGGGACCCAAGGCAGGGAAGAGTGAAGGCTCAGGAATGCCAGCTCAAAGCTGCCTGGAAAACCTCTGCAATTTCCCCTGGTCTCTCTGGCACCCGGTGCTTTCCCGTTAGCCTTTCCAATAAGCAGCTACACTCAGGGCGACTGCAGGCGCCTTGCGACTCTAAGCCCTTCCCCGGTGCTGTACCCAGCCATGTCCTGCAGACATACCGTGCATCGCTCCAACCTCTGGTAGCTCTGCACTCTCGGCTAAAGCCAGTATTGCACAGGAAGACCAGCCACTCCGCCTGGCACATGCGCATCCCCCACAGCCTGTCCCAGCTCACACAAGGCTTGCTCCATGCCCCCAGGTGTGGGAAACTCTGGCATTTCTCCCCCCGCCCTGCTGCAGGAAGGCAGAGCTGTAAATCTCACTTTCCCTGCTGCCGGCCAAGTCAGGCAGGCAGAGTGTCAAATGCTCCCTGTGCCAGGACAGGGTCCCAGCCACAGCTTCCAGCCCTATTTTAAGTAAAATCTAGATCCTCCTTTTTCCCCACTCACTCCAAAGATTTCTCAACTGTAACCCCAACCTTTTCCTGGACCCTTCCTTTCTGTCCCTTTCGGGACACACACGTGCTTGTACATGCATGCATTCACACATGCAGCTGCCCATGATGAGGGCAGGAGCTCACTGAAAGGGATGCGATCCACCACCCAAAGTGCTCTTCCATGAGAATTTCTGCCCCAAAGTCTCATCATCATCCCTACGCATAGCTCCTCACATGCCTCCCCACTGAGGAGCTTGTCTTCAGCATCCTGTTGACTCAAAGCAGGATCTTAGGTGCCTTTAAACTCCCACATCTCGCAGACAAACGGAGGAGAGTTCCCAAGGGTCCAGTGCAACATGATGCAGGGCCAGCTCCAGCAGCACTTCCATGGCTTCTCCAAAGCCTGACTTGGGCTAAGCAGGGATGCCCCCTGCAACAACAAGTCCCTAGGGTCACAGACACGGGGCCATTGAGTGTAAAGGCCTGGGCATTGTTCACCCAGGGCTAGCAGGGCCTGTGGGCTCAACCCACCATGACAGCATTGCCATCAGAGCATCAGGACAGTGGGACCCCTTCAACACACTCGTGTCTGTAATAGGGATGGCTACAACAACAGATGAACAAGCAGAGCCGCCTAAGGGGTTGGAGGATGCTCCAACTCCCAACCTGTGCAGGTTAAACACCTCCCAGTGGCACCCTTCATCCACAGTTCGCATCAAGCAGATTGACCCCATGGGGAGGTTGCTCACTGAGGTGCAGCCCCACTCATGAGCATCTCCTGAGGGTGGAAAGGAGGGTGATGCCTGTGTCAGCTGTAAGACAGAGCAACAGCAAACGGATGTTCACTGAAACAACTGCTAATTGTTACCAATTTCAGCCAGGTCTTGAATACTCATCAGCACTTTGCATGATCCCTAATGCATTTCACAGGATGGTGAGGAATGATGGCAGCTGACCACAGTGGAAGGAGCACCGCCACAGCTCCCATGCTGCTGACCGAGGCAGAGGGGGATTTGTGTTCACACTCCTTTGACAGAAAAGGAAAACATGCTCCAAGAATGCAGCTGCTCTGTACTCCTCTGTGATTTCACAGCAGCACCTCAAGCTCTGCCTGAGTCACATTTTGCATGTGTTTGAGGGAAGGACTGAGAATGCCAGGGGGTCTGCAAGGATGCTGCTGCCTCACTGAAAGGCTACGGCTCAGGGCAGCGGCAGTGTCCTTTCCCAGGACAGGCCCTCAGATATGACCACCCCATCACCAGGCATTCCTCATGCTTCTCACTGCAGCAAAATCTTATTCCAAGACCTTCCAATGCTTTGAGATGTGCCTAATACAGCAATCACCCTTCGGACAGGGGTGGATAGAGACCTGACCTTGCTTCTCACCAAAGCCAGTGAGAAGCTTAATTTGGCCAAAAAAACAGCGGGCAGACTATCTGGTTTCTTAAGCAAGAACATGCAGGTGAGTAACATCCACACTGAAGAAAGTTCCTTTAACACAGGACCCCACACAATCCCAGGATGAAGGTCAACTCATGTACTTTCCTCAACAAGCTGCCTCAGCAGAGGTCCAGTGGCAAAGCAGGTGACTCCATGGCCAAATAAGTCCCCCAGATTTCCTTGGGCAAAGCACCGAGGTGCAATGCTGTTCTCACATGGCACTATGTCCCTGCCCCATGTGCTCCTCCTGTCATCCAGGCTGTTGTTTCCCATCAGGCTGCAAAGCAATACTTGTGTGCAACATTTCCAACGTGCCCATGGCCACAGCCCCCAGGGCCACTGCCCAGACCCTGCTCCAGCTCCAGCCCTCACTCCACTCTTGACAGCTGCACACTGCCACCCACCTTTGCTTGCTCCTACGGCTCCATCTCAACTGGCCAGCCCTGGGCACCCCACAAAACCATCAGATCCTGGATGCATGGGCTGCATAGAGTCCACAAGCACAATAATAGCACCAGCCTGACCCAGGCACATGATCTGTCTGTCCACAAGGACACCTGAAGGAGGCCACCAGGGCTTGTATGGCAACTCACTGTTGCCTCATACACCTACATGGCTCAGAGGTTGTGACCTCAATCTCACGCAGAATAACTTAAGTGTGTCAAACTCAACAAAAAGAGGAAGCCTGGGATGTGCATGCCCTTCAAGGGATGCTGAAGAGCACACACAAGGAAAGCAGAGCCATTTCATCAGGACCAAGCAAGGCCTCTGCCTGCAGTGCCCATGGGAGGGCTAAGCCAGTCCCTCTGCAGGCGTACAAGGCAGGCTGGGTGCTTGGCTATCATCCCTGAGATCAGCTTTCTGCTGCTGCAGGTCAGTCATAGGGCTCTTCCCAGAGTCACAGAAAAAAAGCTTGCCCATAAGAACAGTGGCATTGTGAAACCATGACACTTGGCCTGGCTGTATGCAATACCTCAAAACACACCTAACAAAGAACAAGCCCCTGAAACCTTGCTTGTGCCAGAAAAGCCTTTGCTACTGAATACAGGAGCAAGGCTGAGGAACTCACAAAGCACACGCAGGATTTCCTGAGGCCAGGCCCTGACTCCACAGCCTGAGCTCGTGTCAGTAAATTGCAGCTCCAGGTGCTAGCAGCCCCAGGACACCATCTCATGCCCCAACCTTACAGGGGAGATGTTTGATGGAGGGGCAAAGCAAACAAATCAGCGGGTCCCCAGCGGGTCTACCCACTCGCCCTACAGGCAAGCCCTCATCCATCACCTGCAGCACAGTCCATGCTGGTGCCCAGCCAGCAGCGACAATGCCTGGACATCATAGCCAGCCGCCACTCTGGTGCACTGGCACACTGTGAAAGAAAGGAATTTCTGTATAAATCCCATTTACCATCAGGTTTCTCACTTCCCTTCCAACAGACAATCAAAGCCCTCAGAGCACTGCTGTATGAAGGGACTGTTTAATATATTTTTGGAAGAGGAAAAAAATTGCTCAAAAGAACCTCTTTCAGCTAATAATGAAGTGAATATTATATTAAGAATGAAAACATATTCAGGGTAACTTACAGAGGGAGACAGAAAACCTTTTCATAACACCCTGGCCACAAACACAACTGCCAATTAAACCAGCTTCGCTCTCCAGCCTGTGCCAACACAAACGAGGGGGGCAGGGAACATGGAAGCACTGGGTGCCCATACAGCTCAGCCCCAGCCAGGCAGCTGGCGCCACCAAGTTGTTTCCGCTCTGCAGACTTTCAGGCCCAGCTGCTGAAATAAAAGGCTCAAGGCCCCACCTGGCACAGCTCGGGACTGCAGGGGCTCTCAGCTGGGCTGTGGCGATGCACCAGGGGATGCTTGGCCCACAAGCCTGTTTCTGCTTCTCCTTGGGAGTACACCACACTGTAGGGCTACTTTGGTAAATTTTTGTTTTGCTGCTCTCTTCGCAGAGGGCAGGGTGCAGCACCTGGGTACTGCCACTGTGGGGACAGGAGTCCCTGTGGTAGCCGGACCGAGGGACCACAAGGACAGCAGTGTGTCCCTACAGCAAGGTGCCAAGCTGGTACAGCCAGCACACAGCCAGCCTCCAACACCTGCCATGGGATCTCAGGTAGGTGACGCCTGTAACTTGATGCTCTCTGCATCTCCCTCCTGACACCCTGCAGGGCTGGAGACAGGTCTGCCACTAGGACCACAAAGCTAAGTTCAGACTGTAATAGAGGTGCCAAAACAGAGCACCTCCGAGCATCCCTATCACCGCCAGCGGCCATAGGTTCTCAGATGCCCTCAGCACATCACCCCACCTTTGTTTCTGACATTCCGTGCATTTTGGGTACCTGCTGGTGATCCCAGCTTACCCTAACCCCAGAGGTGTTGCAAGCACAGCCCACACACTTGTGCGCACAACATGGTAGGGGCATTGACACCTGCCAATGCTCTCCAGGGTCACAGCAGCTGCCATCAGAACAGACAAGGGGGAAAAAACATCCTCAAGAGGCAGGAGTTCTCATTTGCACTTCATGTAGGTTTTTAACTTCACCTCGCAGCCTGAAAACCTAAAGTGATGGGGAAGGAGTGAGGGCACGCATCAGCTTGGGTTTTGGTTAAGCTCAAGCACATCCACACCAGGAAAACATCGTATGATATCAGATATTTTAATCGCTCAGCCAAGTTCAGAAGCTGCAAGCTGACATTAGATAAAACCACACTGGAAACAAGACCACTTTTGAGCTGTAAGTGGTAACCAACCTTTGGAATAGTTTCTCCCTGGAACACCCTGAAGATGTTTGTCAAGCTATTTAATAGGGGAGAAAAAAAATAGCATTTTGGCCAAAAATTAAAAATTCCAGTAGCAAAGGCCCACATTTTCTGATTAACAATCAGAAATTGTGTTTCCCTGCAGAGATTTTTCTGTTTTGCCCAAGGACTTGCATTTCTGTTTTAATGCCAAATAAAGATTCGAGCACATTTTTGATCTTGCCAAGAGGCTAAAATTTTGCATTTCTTCATTTTAAAAAAAAATCACAACAGTAATTTTTGGCATTAATTCCACAAAGACTAAAAAAATATTACTTCAAACTACTTGATTGTGCAAAGTCTTTAATATATCAGTAAACTTGTCTTCAAGCTAAAGACAGACTCCAGGTCAAATACACATACCACACAGCCCCGGCCTGGGGATGTGTAATTGCCATCACTGGAAGCACTGCAGCGTGCACAGCTAGCAGCTGACAACAGCAGCAGATCTTCCTAAGACTTCTAGGAGTCCCTACTGTGAGCCATCCCACCAACATCTACTTACATAATGTGATTTTTACACCTTGAATGCCTTCCTTGAGTTTTCCTTCCTTGAGTTTTGTCCCTGTAAGTTTAGGGAGCAGATGGTTCTGCCTTTGCAAGGTTGTCTATACAAAGCTGTGCTGTTTGAACATCCACCCAAAATGGATGTCATGCTCACTCAACCCAGCACCCAAAGGCTCTCAAATGCCAAAATGTCCCACACGAAAGCAAAAGGCTGAGGAAGCACCGTAAAAGGCATAGCTATCTCATGCTGTAAAACACTGACACATTTGTCTTCAGATCTTGTATCTGATCCTAACAGTCGCAAAACAATTGTCTGCTTCACATAGGGGAAAATGCATCAGCTTCCAATCAAAGGAAGCTATTGTAACAACTTGTACAAAAACAGTATCCAGATATAAAAACCACCAGAAACAAACCCCTTAATTGCTTTGCCTTTGACAAAGTATTACCAAGGATGCATTGCCATCTAGTGTCAACCCAGCAATAAAAATCCATCATGGTACAGCGAACCAAATGGGGACTGGAAAAGACCAATGTAAAGCACAAGAGACAGGGCTGCCTGTGCAGTCTGTGGGACAAAACAGCTGGGAAACTCTGGACATAACAGCTATGGAAATCCAAATGCAAGCAGCCAGCCACATTAAATGAATGAGAGCCCAGGCTTGAGACCTTTTAACCAGATTTGTGTCACCTGGCAGTTCATTCAGTCTCACTGAATACCTTCCATGCTTTTCTGTTGTAAGGTATCACCATACATCAGGACTCTTGAAGCAGGATAGAGCATTACACTGTATAATTAAGACAGGTAGTATTTTATAATTTTCTGGTCATCAGATTAATGCTCTTGAAGGCTTTTGGAAAAAGCAGGTCTGGCAAAGACGCATATTGTTTGTTAGGGAAAAGAGGAATAAACTTAAACCTCACAATCCCTTTAGACCTGTTTTCTTTGAACTAAGCAGCACAGCAGGTTGGACGTTCTCCTTCTCAGAGACCAAGATATCCTTCCTCCAGAAGTACAAAGGACAAGAACAAGTAGACAAGCAAAAAGGTCCACAGGAGGGTTTACAAAGTGCTGCCGTTCCAAAGCTTCCATAGTTTTACTTTTCTTTTTCCCCTTCTTCAGTATGTCCTACTGAGAGGGCATTTTATTTTAACATACCAACAGTGTGGTGGTATGGAGTCCAAAAGCCATAAAGGTGCTGGCAGAACTGGGGAAAGCAAGAACGCTTTGTACATCTCGATCCAGGCAAGAGGCCACCTTGGAACACATACTGTCCACAAGCAACTCTCCCTGCTCTGCAAGTCAACAACATGGCACTGAATCATGTTTGGAAGACATTACACATCCTAGTCAAACATAGATAGAACAAGTATCATTAAAACAGCATTGTGTTACCAGGCTTCTCCTCCACAGAATCTGAGTGGCTTCTTGTTAGTACTGCATTCTCTTGCTGCTCTCTCACTAAGAGGCACTTGGTTTTACACTTACCAACTCAGCCATGCCATAAAGGCCTGCTTTCAGGAAGAATTAGAGCACGCAGTGAATTTTACTCAAAAAAGAAACCAACTTGATCAAAGCTAGAAAAGTCAGCAATATTTGAAGGGGAAAAGGAAAAAGTTCGTAGTCTTAAGTCATTTGAAATTTAGTATCAACACTCACTGGAATGTTTAGCCAACAAAAAGAAGTGTAACATGTTGCTGTGCCCAAGACAGGAGCTAGCTACACTAACACACTGGAGCCTATTTCCAAATTCCAATTCCTTACACTGGCAGGGACATTAGTCACTCTTGCACAATAAACAGGCACAAGTCCTGCCAACATAGTTCTGATTTATTTTTCAGAACAAGAACAATATGAAACATAACTTTTTAAAGAACAATCTCTGTATAAACAATTCAAAACTTTATGGCATTTGTATTTACAGATTCCATAAAAGCAGTCCAGAACCTGCAACAGGTAAGGTTACAAATTTTCTTCAAAGAGTATGCAACAGAGATGATGGCAATCCTTCCATACAGCAGTACTTAGTTCTAGAAACTAAGCCCCAGAAGATGGGGAACAAGAACCAAGTTCAAGAAAACCAGGTTACATATATTCCAATAGAAACTCCACATTATACTCTAAACAAGACCACACTTTCCCCTTTTCCCAAAGCACAGATCCAATGCTGAAATCTCCATGTGACCAGAGGTGGGTCATCCTCTCGTCCAAGAATTGTTCTTTCATCAGCTGGGCAACTCCTAGGACAATAAATACCAGTCAACATTACCACAGGGATCACTGTGCATTTTATTCCATTGTAGCATCTCCAAGCATTAAGAAATCGATCATTACTAGCCCATGTTTACAGTAGCCCTGAAATAATTACCCAAGAGTTCTGTTAATTAGCGTAAGTGGAGCTGGCATAGTAGAATTCCTATAAAATTCAACTTCCTCATCTGGAACTTGGAAAAAACTGAATATTAAGTGATAAGAATTTAATATTAGCAAGCTCACCTCAGAGTGGCCTGAAATTGCCCTTCAGACCACCTCCCTTCCTACATCAAGTCATTAATGTTACACATACTGTGTTTTTTCCAGCCCTGTTCTGGGAACCTGGGACTGGACATCTATTCTTTGGCTTTGAAAAGTCAGTCCTCAGTCTTTTAGATACACCATTCTCCTCTTCTGAGATTCCTGTTGCTTCTTACTGCATTTTCTTGTTCCCATCTTCATCCCCTCCTCACACCCTAGTTCCACATGGAGGGCATTTCTGCCAAGAGGCTTAGCCACATACACCTGCAGTGCAGCAAGGCACACAGTGCTCCCAGCATCTTGACCTTTGTTATCTCCCCTTGCCCCGTCACTCTCACTTGGAATTGGGTCCTTACCAGTCTTGGAGTCCTGACATATACCAAGATTACAGATTCAGTACCCAGTGAAGCCTTTCTCTCACTTGCAACTCCTGCCCCATCCCTCCAGCTCTTTAAGGTCACTAGAGCTTCACTGGAAGGAAAACAGTACCTAGATATAGGGCATTTCCTCTGGATGTAATCCAGACCTGTTTCTAAACTGTGATTTTTTCCCCTCTCTGTGGGAACCCCTTGGGTCACTGATCAGGACTTGGATCACCTGCCTCACTCTCTACACAGCTACAATTCCACAACACTGACCTTGCTGGCAACAGCTCACCTGCTCCTCCAGTGCCTCTTCCAGCCATACTGCCCCTTTGCCTCCCCAACTGCAGAGAACACCAGCACTTCTTGCTCCTTGTCCCTCACAAACTGTTTGAGCTCGTATTCAAGTACTGGCTAAACACCAGAAGTTCTATAGTGCAGCTGTGTTGCATGTAAGCAGAACATGGGACTCCCCGTTGTATTTCAGCATCCTGCTGCTCACGATGCTTCTTCAACTGACAACCCTAAGATCACTCAGAGGAATACAGATATGGAAGGTGTTCCCCTAATTGGTCAGGGCACAAGTGGTACTGAAACACAGCTGAGAAGTCAGCCTCATTCCTCCAGCATTTTGAGGCTGAACAGTAGAAGGGAAGGAAGGAAAAAAAGAACAAAAAAACTCACAAAAATACTTAACCTTTCCACACAGTAACCCATTATCTATCTCCTGCTCTCCTGTTCTGGGGGTCAAAAAAAAAAAAACAAAACACCACATTCAAAAGATGCCCTATCTTCTCTCAGCTTAAGAATACCAGGAGCCCAAATCAATTTTTGCTACTCTTTCAGGAGCTGTAGCCACTTGAGCTTTTAGTTAGCTTGGCTGCAGTGATCTCTGCAAGTTTAAATCATATAACTCTTCACAAAATAGAGAAGCTGCTCCTTAGAGGATATCAACTTACAGACTGCTAACCAGAAAGTTAAAGAGCAGTAATTGCAGAAAACAGACATTTACCAACTAAAGGATGAGAAGACAAAGCATCATGTGATGCTTAAGATATACACCTAATTATATAACCTTGGAAGGCACGTATCTTGCTCTGGCACCACAGGATCACAGGACAATTATGGTTGCAAGGAATTGGTCTCCAGTTCAATACCCTGTTCACAGAGTTAGCTATGAGGTTGACTGGATTACTCATCTTCTCCCAATGACTTTGAAGAACCCAGGTTTTATTCAGTCAGTACACTCAGAGCCACACAAGACAACTCGGAACCCATGACTCAGATGACACCCAGCCAGAAAACGTAGTCTGAATCAGGAAAATCTGCCTCTCTCAAAGGCTGCCCCCAACTACGGTTTGGGATAAAAAAAAGCACACAGCAGTCAAGTAACTTTCAGGATTACTGGAAATTCACCAGCAGCAGGCAGATTTCTAGTCTAGCACACAATAGGAATCACTGTATTAAATCAGCACTTAGTCACTGTCCTGGTTCATCCAGACTCATCTTACAGCTTCATTTATAAGGCTACCTCTTACTGCCAAACCTTCCAAAACCAGGGGTTCGCTGAGTATCTTGTGTTACATTCACAGCTTTGTGCTGACAGCCTGGTACCTACCCTGACCAAGAGAAAGGGGAGAAGTTTGTGGGAAAAAAAATCTAGAGGACACTGCAGCTGATCTCTTTTATTTGAAACTTTGAAAATTAACCATAGATAGAAATGCTTAAATGCTCTGGTGCACAGCATAGAGTTGTAGCAATCAGGACAAAAAGAGAAAGGTTTCTAAAGTGGAAAAAACAACTTATACTTGATGTTCTGTGCTTTATTAGAGAAAAGCATCTTTGCTCCTGTTAAAATACAACTGACTTATACTCTGCTACTTGTTAGGCTATTACCACACAGCACTTCCTTTTGGGTCCCTGATAAGCATACTTAAAAGATAATCACTTCATGTTTCTACTGTCTGTTAGTTGTGGTTTGGGGTGTCTAGCTGGATATAAAACCTACAATTACTGAGACTTCTTGTGCACCACAAGAACAAGAGATCAAACTGAGTCTTCTGGTTTCATGGCTGCTATTTGAAGTAATAAAGTCTTTACATAGAGCTAATTAAAAAAAATATTCAAACTGAAACCCTAAAGCCATTTCAAGGAGCATTTGATCAGTTCATTTCTTTCGTTTCCATCTAATGGCTACACAATCAAAAGAGAAGTGGAAGGGAAATGTACAGCCCTGAAGATGCTGAGTTGGAAGGCATTCAAAGCATTTGCTGTTCCTACAGGTAGAACAGCATGCTCCAACCAGGACTCCACTCCAATGTTTACTTCCTTCCCTTAAAAACAGGTTGGCAACAGCTCAGCCACACAACAGCAACACTTGCTCACTTTGAAGTTCAGACAGAATTCTGTTGTGCCAGCTATTTTAATTCATGCTTCAGAAAGACAAGGCAGTTGAACACCAATTTACAGTAAACAATATGTCAGGTCACAGGTAGTTTATAACCACAATTGCCTTTACTCTGCACTATAGCCATAATTAACTATTAATGTTCAACTAAAGCTTTAAAATTTAAGCTGCCTTTTTTTTTTTTTTAATGAAGAACTGTAGTTGCATCTTCCTTGGTTCCCCCTCTCCTGCCTCAGTCTCCAGAAGGGCTACAGGAAAGAACGTGGTATAGCCATCAAGCATAGCAGATGAAATTTTTGCTAAAGCATGAAGATGCCAAAAAGAGCATGCACTTAAAGCACTGCGCCCATCAGTTCAGCCCTCATTAAACTCATGCTTTGAAACAGCAGTGCCCAACAGCACTGCACTAAGATAACCCAGTGAGAAGAAACTTCAAGAGAAGCAATCAAATAATCGGCTTTGTGGAGTGCAGGTAACCTAGGAGGCTGGCCTGGCTGTTATATTGCAGTGAAGTGCCTTTAAGGGACAACAGCTACTTTCAGAGAAATGCAGCCTACAAGTACTAACAGGAGGCAGAACACCTCATTTTCAGCACTTCAACTCAAACCTTATGATCACTGACTATAGAGAAGAAAGGAATAGTCTTGATTTGTTAGTCACAAGGATACAGTACATCTTATATCACAGGTCCCCAAGAGCACTCCAAAAGAGCACATTTCATGCACACTTTTTAGAGCACAGATCAGCAAAGGAGCTAAAACCTTCTACAACAGCAATTGCCTGAGAAGTGCTCTTCATTCAAGACCTGACAAGTCCAAAAGGAACTGCCACTCTGAAATAACAGCCTAGAGAAAAAAAAAACACCACCAGGACATGAACAAGCTCCTTCTTAAATGCATCATGTGGACTCCCTAAGAGGTTACTGACAGGCTGCAGATCTTCTGAACACAAGAAAAGCCCAGCTACAGCTTTAGCAGCTAACTGGTAAGATGTGCTGAGTGATCCATCCTGATACTGTGAGAAGAAACAGCTATATACAAGACCAGAGAATCATGGTTTGTCAGAACATTATTAGAGGGAATGCTACACATCCCCATGACATGGATTCTATCTCTGAGCATGCAACATTCCTTCAGAAGATAACCTAATTAGGATACCAGTTATCTGCTATGAAAGCAATTTTGCTGTCAGCCATACCTTCATTTGTCTCACCTAGGTGTTTAGGGATGTCCAACTGTTACTGCTTCAAGTGAAATCACTTAAGGCCAAGATTACTCTGAAGCCTATCTTCAGGCAGTACAAGGGCATGCAGAAGCTGCAAGTCTGCAGGTCTGAAGGCTTGAACAGGCTGACCAACAACTGCCAAGACTACCCCAACACAGGTTCAAGAGATGTCAAAACTGAAAAAGTGAAGGTGCAAGGAACTGATGCTTTACTCCTTGTTTATATTGAGCTATATCAACTTACATTGTCTTCTGAATATCTGTACTTAATGTTTTTTTTCCCCATTATAGTTTTTTCTTTTTTTTTTTTTTGCCAGTGGATCCATAATCCTCAGCCCTGCAAAGGATCCACAATAAGTCAAATACCTGTGTACCAGAAAGACAGTTCAGTGGAAAGAAAAATTAAGAATTAACCTGAGATCCTTAATTAGTCGTGACTCCAGAGAGCTTGAATGCTGATGACATGCACTACCACCCTGAATCTGAGGTGATGGTGAAAGGGTCTGTCAAGACTGCTCAGGTCTTTTGTGCAACCAGGATACTTAAGGCAAAGAAGAGAAACACAGGAAGTAGAGCTCTTTCCCAGGCATTTCCAAAGGAAAAATCCATTAAAAGCAGCAACAAACCTTTCTCAGAGAGCAAGAGGTCTCATAAGACAGACAATTATGAGAAGGTGAAAGGAAAAAGATAAGCTCTTCAGCACACACTTCTGACTCAGTAAGGACTTCATACAGCAAGTGTGGGCTGAAATTGATCCATACAGCAGCTCCCAGTCCTTCAAGAGCTCAGATATCTTTCATGTCAATAATGCTCAGCATTCTGGCAAATCAACAGTTCCCCAGTAAAGCATCATGGGTACTGGGAAAGGCACATGAAGGTCACATCTTTGTCTTCCCTTATTGCAAATAATCCTGCAGATCTGCAGACTGACTCACAGTAGTGCCAAAACACTCCATGTCTCAAGCAAAAAGCCTTCCCTAAAGCAGTATCCCCCAAGTCTGAAAGCCTTGTTCATATCTCCTGCCTCTTGGTACAGAGGACCACAAAAGTTGTCTTGTTGGTAAGTGCTATCACCAGTGTCAGACATAGCAGTGAATGCCCTGGTGCTGTTCAAGCAGTGATGTGCCTCACATCTTACAATAGGCTGTGCTGTGTCACTGCTGATGGCTACACCCTATTATGAGACTGCACATCACGAACAATGCTTGGTAGCTCACAAGCAGGGGCATATTTCCCAAAACCACAGTGAACACTTATGGGGGTCCTTAGGACTCTTTACTCTCAGCTGTCTCTGTATCATCACCGATATCACAATACCTGCTGCTTAGAGTGTTTTAAACTCCTCTAAAGTTCATCTGCATTTCACCACATACTCCACTAGAGTGGAAAGCCTGCAAGAGCCCTGACCACTGCCAGCACCCCCTCATGTTCAGGAGAGCACCTTGCCAGGAACCTAGGGTGTCAGGATATTAGAAGTTTAGTTTTACTTGAACAAAGTGGTGTCCGCAGAATAAACCAAAAAAAACAAGCCACCAGGGCATAGTTTGCACCACTATCATTTGATATTTTTCTACTGTGTTGAAATTACCTTGTAGTGTGCTGCAGCTCCTCTGCACTCTGAATCCTACCACAGGTCTCAGTGAGTCCTCAGTGCAGAACCATGCTGAAGCCCTAGAAAACAGGCACACCCACACCCCATGACATCAACTGATCCCAGTGGAGGCAGTATGCATGGCTAAAACAGACAGGCCACATCTGACCCAAGTACAAGCACAGAGATTTAGATCACTTTGTGTTTCTGTTCAGGATAAGTTATCACTGAAATAAGCAAGCAGCAAAAAGCATCCTTTACTCTTTGGAGGCAGTAATGTCTTTCAAGCCCAAAACAATACATGTTTCTTTTCACAGGCATGGTTACAGTTCTCCACACTCAACACTCCTCCAAGCTGCCTGACTAGAAGAACAAGCACACAACAGCATATGGAAAAGGGCCCTTTGTTTTGCTGTATAAGGATGCGCATGACATTAAAATCCTCAGATTTTAAGACTAAAACAGATAAAGACACTTCTTCTGCTAGCCCAGAGAGGAAGTCTGTAGCACCCCAGATCAGCAGAACTGGTGGTCAGGCATGCTGGTTCTGCCTATCTACTGTATGGGATGGCATATGCACATGGCAGCCCAGGGAGAGCTGCTCACCATCTGTAATACTGCAAGAACTAGAAGTATCGGTGAGGGCTTTTGTGCCTCAACAACAGCACAATTAAGCAATAATCTGATCCCAGGCACAGTCACCTGCAGCAGACTGCCACCCAAAAACTGTTCGGTTACTACCTACTTGAGGTTATGTTTCTCCAATTTTCCCTTTTGCTTGTCAAACTAAAACATTTTTACTTACACTTCATACAGCTTTTCACAGCTGAAACACAAGAGGTAGAAAAAGGAGACTAAGATCTTCTGTGAAATACAATTTTTAAAATAACCATGCATTTCCTTGCTGCTGGAAGTTAAGGCCAGTAATTCTGAAGGCTCTGCAAAACTAAAATTTTCTTCATAAAGACATTTACATCTTAGATACCGACCATTGTCCTTCAAATTCTACCTGCATGGTAAGCCATGTATTATCATAATGATGGAAAGAACCCAGCATCTTTTTCACTTTTCACTGGTTTGTAACAACAGCATTGAAGTTAGCATGTTTTACCTTCCTGCTGCTGGCAGAAGCTTTGAGAAATAAAAGCCCACACAGGTATATTCGCCAGGGGCTCAGCCTGTCCTTTCCAGGGCAAGCATGCTATGCAGGCCCAGGCAGAAGCATGAGGAGAAACAAAGCCATGAACACCTTCCTATCTCACCAGGGAGGCTCAGGATTGAGCACACAAAGGGCAACACCAGGTTTTAGATACTAAGTTTAAGAGCAGATTGCCTTGGTCTGGGCCCCGAGGCACCCCTCCAATGAAACTAGAGTACCAGCACATCACCAAGGCCTTGGAGGATGGGCAATGCAGGGCAACCTGAGATACGGCATGGATCTCCCTCCTAGTCTGGACATCATCACCCCTGGTACATTAAGCACCCTCACCAAGGACTTCGGTAAACAAGCCTTCATGATTAAGTGTCAGGAGGACAGTCAGGCTCTTCTCGGTGACATCTATTGATAGGACAAGGGGCAATGGGTGCAAGCTGGAACATAGGAGGTTCCACTTAAATATGAGAAAACTTTTCCATGGTTACGGTGACGGAGCACTGGAACAGGCTGCCCAGGGGGTTTATGGAGTCTCCTTCTCTGGTGACATTGAAAACCCACCTGGACATGTTCCTGTGTGACATGATTTAGGTGTTCCTGCTCCAGCAGGGGGACAGGACTAGATGATCTTTCAAGATCCCTTCCAATCCCTAGTATTCTGTGATCACAAAGAGTACATCAGAATTCAAGAGCACAGGAGCTCCTGTTGGTCCCTGCCCTCAGTTCCCTCTACACCATCTTTTAGCCTGACCTGTTGTTACAGCATAACAAAACAGGGACATACATCCAGTACATCAGAAGGGAAGCATGGGTAGCAGGGGATCCCTATGTGGAGGTGGAGTCATTTCTCCACTCCTGGTTTCTAGAAGAGACCATGGCCTACCAGTTTTCCAGAGAGGTATTACAGATACTACCAAACATGAATTGCAGAAATCCTGTCAAAGAAAAAAAAAAAAAAAGATGCTACAGGAAGAAAGATCCAGAGTGGAAAAAAAATTCAAAAACCCAACAAAACAACGAACAACCTTAAAGCTTTTTCTCCTTCCTCTGCTTAGTAAGGAGAATGCTTAATTAAGTCATCCTTCAAGCCTTCCCACTAGCTCTAATGATGCTCAGCATAAAGCAGATGCTTAATTTCCTTTGCAGCACAGGACACCTCAATGGTACAATAATTTGCATATTCTAAAGGAAGTGAAATTGCTGGTTCTGTTGTTACGCTGCACACAGTGGGTAGGGACACCAACAGCAGGAGGCAGTTTTAGATCTTCAGCTTCACAATAAAGGAGAGCAGTAAGGGAAGGAGGAAGCCTAAGGAAGTCTGGAGCCTTCCCAATGCAGGAGTTTTGATTCTACTATTCACATACTACTCAGTTTATTTGCAAGTCTCTTTTAGCTTATTAGGTCAGTTTAACTGGCAACTGATGCTGATTTTAAGCCTAATTACAGTCACTTCTACCAGGTGACACAACCCCAGTTCTGCAGCCAATTCTCACCAATTAATGACTTCAGAATTGCTGGACTGCTATTCATAGTAATCTCATGTTTAACCTTAGTTTCCTGCCATAATTTCAGCATTACTTGTTTGCACTGGAACATTTCCCTGCATGCTCTCAGCTACTAAGACTATTTCTCCTGTGTATTGAAATTGAGATACACATTAGAGGCAAACCTTCAGCTTTGGCTCATCTTTAATTAAAAAAAGCATAAAGATTCACTTTCCTGGGATGAAGTTACCACCAAGGACCCTCTAGTAGGTTCCAGACATTTCTAGGGAGTTTGTCCATGCTTCATGATTAAGTTCTCTTTATCACAAAGGACCACAGCAATACAAAGTCTTTCACCAAAACCCTTTTTTCAATGGAACAGAAAATGAACTAAGCTAGTGGTCCCAGTCTACCCATTCTACAGTTCAAGGGTCAAAGGGGACTTACAGCTATGCATTTACCAGGTAACCTGGTACACGCTGCACAACACAAAGTGTACAGAGGCAGGCAAATAGCCCAAACTTGAAGAGATGCAAGCAAGAGGCCCCAGGCCACTGTGTTTGCAAGGGACTGCAGCAGGACAGACTTAGAAGAGCATTTGTGCTTCTATTTCTACCTGAGTATTTCTGGATTCCTCAAAGAAGCATCAGGAATAGCCTCACATTTCACCAAAGAAAATGTTTATTCTGACATAAAACTCCACTAAAAAGAAAGTGTGTTCTGAGCAAGATGCTTGCAGCAGTTATACAGGACCTACACTATATAGTATGAGAGACACATACCAAGCAGAATTCAGGTGCATCTGGTTTTTCAGTGTCATTGTGGAAAACACCGAACAGCAGCCCTGGGTTATCCAGTAGAGACAAACAAACCACTTGCCCCATAACAAAGCAACCACTGCACCTCTCAAAGGTTACAGCAAAGCCACCTGGGTAGGAGCACTGAACTAGGGGATATGGCA
Source organism: Heteronetta atricapilla (assembly GCA_011075105.1). Classification (NCBI taxonomy): domain Eukaryota; kingdom Metazoa; phylum Chordata; class Aves; order Anseriformes; family Anatidae; genus Heteronetta; species Heteronetta atricapilla. The sequence continues at coordinate 346,280 of CM021749.1, forward strand.
GTGAATCAGGACAGGGAGAATGCCACAACTACAGCAGAGTCACTCAACTGGTAAGCTGGACATGGGGTCAGATCAACGCTGAAGAGACCTGCCAATTGGTATGCAGAAATTTTCCTTAACTGTTGCAGTTCCACTGGATTATTAGACATGAGCTACAGGAAGCATTCACAGGCCATCTACTCACTAAATGCTTACAACAAAGGATAAAACAGGCATTGACATACAGCTTGTGCCCTAAACTGAACTTGTACAAAGTTGTCAGAAAACACTAAATGTTTTGCCTCAATTCTGGCTAGATAGTGGTGCCTTTGAGAGAAAGCAGGAGCTCCAGTTGGAACTGCTGTGCTTCTCTCTGAATACTTTTTTTTTTTTTTTTACACAAGACACAGCAGCAAGAGATTTTTCGTACAAGGAATTAACAATGAACTGTTACGTAGGTGACAGTAATGTAAATTTGTCTGGAAGACTTTAAAAAACAACTTCAAGGAAGGTCAGAATCTTTGACTGACAGCTGACAATCACCTGTTTAAGCAGGCAGAGCTCCAGGAAAGTGTTGTGTATTTGCACCAGTGCAAATACATAGAGCCAGTGGAGAAAGTCTTGCGGATGGATAGTTATGCTTAATTTTAAAGGTTGCCTCAGTCAAAGGCTTCTCCTTTACACTTCTCACTCTTCATGAACTAAAGACTTTTTACTTGCAACAATAGCTACTTTCCATTGTACTGTGTGGAAACTGGTATCTTCACCAGCCTCTCTTTGGGAAAGAGGCTACATTGTTTTACCACGGGATGACCTGCCTGCTGGCCCAGCAGATGATTCCGTATGCTCAGAACTCTACCAGGACACAGGGCCAGCTGATACACAGATTGACACAAGAAGGTAAGTGCCAGGTAAGGCACTGCTATGTACTACAGTCAGAAACAAGAGAAGTCATACAGGCTTTCCAATTGCAAGTCTCTAAAATTCATTAAACTGAGACTCAGAGCCTCCTTGGCAAGTCTGCAGCCACAGACTTCCTGCACACAGTGGCAAAACCATAGCCAGTCACAAACTCCTTTTCATAGTGACATGCCTGGGGGTAGGTACCTGCTAACAGATCTGACCGTCTCTTCCTGAATCCAGAGAAGAATTTGTGCTCTGAGGCAGCTCAGCAACATGCAGCTATACATAATCAGGGCACAGGGAAAAAAAGAATGGGTAAAGACTACAGCTAAGAGGCACATAGAGCCAGAAGAGGGGTGTGTTGCTTTAGGAACAGGCATTCAGTCAAACCTCTTCCTCAAATATTAGGTTGCTTCCTCACAGAGAAAGAGGCAACCTTAAAATACCACAGCTGAATCCTGCACTCACACTTTTGATGATGGAAAGGCTGCTAATACTCATTCTCAGCAAGTACAGGGTTACTGCCTGTATTGTTTGAGATAGAATGGCAGCAACCTCTGACAGACCTGAGCTGGTGATGCTTTCTGACAGAAGGCTGCTGTCATTTTCCACAACTCTTTCCCTATGGCTTACCCTGAGGCAAGAGATCAGTGAAGGTTTCCACTCCCCCTTATACCCTGGGCAAAGGTTTTGACAAAAAAAAAAAAAAAAAAAAGATCAAAGACCCTTTGTGCATTTATAAGCCTGTCAATTTTGCTAGAAGATTTAAGGTTTTAAGGAGTCCAAAACATCTATTTGAAAGTTTCTATACAAACAGGTTTTTTAACATTTAAAAAAAGAGACAGAAATACAATATTTAGATTTTTTTCTGAAGTAAGGCATTCCAGCAGCTCCAGACAAGAGTGCTAGAGGGGAGGAGGAAATCCAAATCTTAAGTTTGACAGAAACATTTTTTGTTTTGTTTCTTTTAATTGGCAGAAAAACAAAGACTATACAGCTATTTCTCCCCCTGGCTCTAACAAGGAATAACTGGGATGATTAGCACAGGAAACAACAAAACCAAACTTACTCAAGTGTTGCCAGTTTCAGGTTCCTGTCCCATGCCAGCCCACCTGGCAGGAAAGATTCCCCAAGCACACAGTGCAGTAACATTTCACCTTGCTGTCCTACCCCATCCCCTCCACACATTCCCATTAACTTACCTTTTGTCACCAAAATCCTTCCAGGCAGAAGAGAAGCAGGTTTCCCCCCACCACCACCAGAAAACCCAATCCAGAGTATACAGTGACTTTAGCAGACCTCAGCCTTTTCACAACTTGATTACCTTTTTCTGGTCATGCATGAGAAGAATTGAGACTGGCAAGCATTCGGCAGCACATTTCTTTCTCCTTTTCCATGTAGTCTTTATAGCAGCTGGAAAGCAGAGCACAAACATGGGAACCATGGGCTGTGAACTGCCCACCCAACTGCCAGTGCCACAACCAGAAAAAATATATGCACACATTTTTAAAAATAAACTAGCCTAGCATAAGAGTGTGCTGCTAGAAAAGGAGCAGCTGTTCCAGCCTCTTTCTGCCATGTCCAGGAATTAATTCTGCCTTATTCCCAGACCTTGGGTCCCTTCTCTACTGGTGCCTATTTGCTACTAAGATCATCGGATTTCTGGTAGCCTGATGCTTTCTACTCTAGTTTTGCAAGTGTGAAATGATGCAGAGGAACCCCCAACTGTATCCTGAGGTCTAGTTTGCTGCCCCCTCATTTGCACCATTCCTTGTGTAAGCTATTACAGTGCCTAGCAGGACACATGGTCCAGGTACTACTTGGCAAAGGACGGGTAAGAGACAGCAAGGACACATGTTCAGACTGTGTAGATGACAGGACAAATGTTTCCTCCTCCAATCTCATCTTCCTGCTAGCACCACATTTACATGTTTAAAGCTATGCAAACCACTCCGTTTTAATCACCACTTATCCCAGCACCAGCATGGCCAGGAAAAAGCACAACACCCTCCACACCCTGTGCTCCACCACACCAGTGGCAAGGCCTCACCAGTACAGAATCCCTGAGACACAGGGTGACTCAGTTGAGGCACTGCCCCAGGAATCAATGGCTGTCTAAAGGGGCAGCTCCACTGCATCTGCTACTGTATAGGGTCAAAAGCAGTTTTTGTTATAACGCTATAAACAGCAGGAATGCGATGCTGGTAATGTTCTTAGCCCCAGCAGCAGCAGGTGTGTGCCCACAACTGAAGTATTTCATTCAATGAAACATCAGCACAGCACATCTCTGCTATGAAGACTTTCATACAGATGTTGTCACAGCTATCCACACTAAGATCAGTGACACACACCTAGGCTGGATGACATGTCTACCAAAGTTGGAAATCCAAAAGCCTCTTTTGGAATGGAGGCACAATTTCACACCAGTTGTCAGAACAACCCTGTTTTGTTCTGGATTTGACATAATGCATGTCTTCTTAAAAAAGAAAAAGCTGCCAAAGGCAGAAGCAGAATTTGCACCAAGACCACTACAGCTGGGACCAGGTATGTTCCACAAGATACTTGCCCAGGGTTCTGCCTGTTTTTCTCAGGTCAAAGCAAATTTTGCCAAGAACCCAGCTTAGCTGTTAAATGGGTACTTTCTGAAGTTCAGTTTTATGCACCAAAAGGCAGCTATTGATTAACTTTGCAAAAAAGAGTATTCAGTAAGGAAGTGAAAAGCTTTTAAGAACAAGATCTTGATTCATATTCTGCTTTTGAAGCCTTTGCCAGATCACATTACAGGTTTTCACAGGCAAGGCAGCACTGTAACATTACAGAGATCCAGACTGAGGAGTGATATGACTAACAACACCCAATATCATCATCTTCATCTATTTCATACTAATTCCACTCTTTGTCATTGTAAAAGCAACAAATATACCAATTTTAACTGGCAGCGAAGCAGAGACTCCAAGACAGATGTTTAACACATACCCAGCTTACTGCAACACACATTAGTAGTACATGTTGCTACCTCCAGACTCAGAGCTGACAAGCCTGCCTGTTGCTTCCCTGAAGGAAGAATGCCCTGTTGCTTCCTGGCAGAACAAGTTCAAAATTATCAGCAAGTTTTTTCTTCTACCAGCCAATATATTCTGAATGAGTCTAAGACAATGCACAAGGCTTCTAGAATCGGGACATTTAATACCATATCATGGGTCCTTGACACCACCTGTAAACTGATCCTCCAAGAGCAGCCACCCAGAGCCATTTGTTAACTGCATTCACCTTGCATTTGGTAGCAAGATACTTAGGCAGATGAGGATGAGCAGAAGTAGCTTACTTCAGATTTCCAGACCAGCAGCTATTACTACCTTCAGGTTATCCAGACTCCTGAAGTAATGGAAGAAATCTAAAGACATGTTGTTACAGACTATTACAGGTGATTTGGACATAGAGGACACATGTACAAGTGCAGTGCTCTAGCAAAATGTCACCCAGGGAAGACCCACACAATTGGCTGCACCCGCCACATCAACCATTCCTATTAGAGATGTGGCTGCTCCCTACAAACATTGCTGCAAATGCCCGGCAACAACTGAAAAGAGCCTTCCAATTCAGGGGCTGCTTTGGGATCTCTGAAGTTGGGTCTTCATCACATTGTGTTTCAACAGTGCCAGAAGTACAGCATGCATTTTTGGGAACCAGCAACTGCTTGTGCCAGTTTCAAACAAAAGAACAGAGTGAGGACAGAGACTAGCATTAGTCATATTTTCAGGGGGTGAGGGCATGACTAAGACTGGCAGGATTGTGCTGTACTCAGCCTGTGGTCAAAGGGAAAGTTTGCCTTTGGGATTGCTCGTTTATCACCACCAAGGCAGCAAGAAATTCACTTTTAAGATCTTCCCACACTTGAACATCAGTATTTGTAGTTTTGTACAATGAAACTCTGAAGCACTTGCAATGCAAAAAAAAATTGCTGTAATCAGCCAACACATCTTAAAGTGAAAATCTGTATTAATGCAGAACATTATATTGAGTGCTAGGCTACTGCATTTCATTGCTTTTGAGGCATTTCAGCATCTCCCTACCTCCCTGCCATCAGCCCAACACACCCATCAGCCAGACTCCATCTCTCAGATGAGAGATGGAGTGTATCACACATCCCTCTGCGCAAGAAACCCTCTGGAAAGAATGGATGCTCTCAGCTTTTCACATATCACCTCTAACCACTGTGTGCAAAACCTTTGAACCAACCTTCCCACACTAAAAGAGCTTCTGCATTTTCCCAAGTCACTTACCCAACAGTCTTTCTTTAAAAAAGTTAAATCAAACACAAACACCAAAGTATTTTTGAGCGGGTGTTCCCAGCCTGTCTAAGCACTCGTTCCACAAGAATAGAAAGGAGTTCTCACCTTGCCAACTTTTTCAGCTCATTGTTAATATCGTTGTTAAACGGCTCTATATGCTGAGCTCTGACCAGGAAGTCACGGGCTTTTTTGTATTCTGTCATGCAGAGACAAGCCTGCCATTGAAAGAAGACAGATGCACCAAAAGATAAATATAGACTCACTGCTGCTCTTCAGACTGAAATATGTACAACTACAAACATTTCTAAGACAGATCTAGGTAGCTCAGAAATCCCTCGAGAAAAGACTTGTGACAGATTTACAGAGCCAGATTTTCTGAAAGGTCAGATGCAGAAAAAAATCAGATTGCTGCAGGAGCTTAGGCATTAATTTAGTGGCTCTCAGTTTATTCTAGGTACTCTCCACAGGCAGAGAGTTTGTGTCACTGCTTGATGCATTTACCAGAGAAATTTATTTTTGCCTACCTGGCCACACCTGAACAGTGCTTTGGTATTTCTGTGGTCAATCTCCAAGGCCTTTTCCCCATACATCAAAGCTCGGTCAGGATGTTCCAGCTTCAGGTAAGTAACTGAGAGATTCAGGAGCACCAACAACTTGGAAGCATTAATCTGACACTGCTCTGCCTCATTGGAAGGGCTGCGACCAAGGATGGAGTATGCCTAAGAAGACAGGGAAAAGGACTAGTGCACAACAAATCTACTATGGAAAGTGAGAAATCCATCCCAAGTCAGCCAGCTACATCCATGTTTCTATTTATCTTGGTTAGTTTAAAAAATAATAATCAAACCTTAAATATACTGCACAGCATTACCTGCATGGCTAGCCAACTCAGACACAAGACTACAGCAAACTTATCGAGGAACTAGAGAGCAGCAGAAAAAAAAATTATACCTGGTATCCAGACTAAGGATAAAGGTGGAAAAGCAGTATTTTAGGAAGAAAGAATTTAATGATTTTTTGTTAAAAATACCAAGAGAAAGCAACCTTAAATGGATAGAAGAAAAATGTCTCAAAGTGTCTCACTACTTTTGAAACAAAGACAAATGCATTCCAGTTTGGGAACCAGAGTATTTTCCGGCCCAGACATGCTGTGGAGTCTCCATTCAGAACCTGAATGGACACAATCCTGGGCAACCTCCTGCTCTTGATGACCTTGAGAAGGGGGTTGAACTGGATGATTTCCAGAGGTTTCTTCCAACCTCAAGTATTCTGTGGTTCCCAAATGGAAGGCTAGAAGTTGAGTGCCCAGGTGCTGGTGATACCTGTATTTCTAGAACATGGAGACTCTAGACGACTTTCAGCATTAAGCAGGATTCTGCTGCAATACAACATTGTACTGCCTTATAACATCTCTCAGCAAAAGCTGCCATGAAAGCTGAGAAAGGCTCCACTTCAGCAGTCCATCACAAAAGCCACTCAGGGCTCACACAGACACTGAGATGCACTCTACCTCAGGTAGAGCCCACAGGGAGCAAGCCTGAAGGAAAAAGGTTCTGCATATTTCTGCCAGCCCTCCTCTTCCATTTACTACTACTGTTTACACAAACGCAGTGTTTCAGATCACTTCTTAAATAAGAAACTGAAAATATTGAATATATAATTAAGTTGTATAATCTTTGAATTGTAGTCATTACTGTGAGCTAGCACTAAATAATTACCACTTTCACAGACCATAGACAGACACATTTTTCTGGTGTCATACCCTTTTGTATCTCTCTTTGGCACCCTCAAAGCACTGCTTATGGTAGAGGTAATTGCCAAACTCTCTCTCTGTGTCTGCCACTTTCAACACTTTTTGTAGGGGAAAGGTATCCTGCTGCTCCTGTATAAAGAAACACAGGAATTACAGCTCAAACAAAAGACAACAAGCAGAGATCACAGGCAGGACTCCCTGCTCAGTCCCTTTTCATTCACAAGGCCAGAGTCAGACCATTGCCAAGGTCCCCTGCACTGTCCAGCCAGGCCACCACAATGGAATGTCCTTTCTCCAGGCTGAAACATGTTACTGTTTTGTCACTAACTCCTACTGAGAAGTGCTACAAAACAGGTCAAGAAGTTCAACAGGACAAAAAAGATTCACAGGGTGGGGGGTCAGGAATTTGTTCTTAAATCCTGCCCAATGATTAGCACAGAACAGACCATAAATACAAAACCACTATTCCTGGCACAAAAGGTGAATCTGTTTGACAGGCTGCATTGCTCTAGTGGTGCCACATCACCCTGGCATGAGGCAGCCACCCAACTCTGTGACCAGCCTGACACCACACAGTACACCAAGCCAGCAAAGGAAAAAGAAGAACAGCAACAAAAGAAAAGAGGGACAGGGTTTCCTCTGGGTTTGCAACTTAAATCAGCTCAAGGAGAGGAGTAAGCAAGAAAGGTTGGACAACAGGCAAAACAGGGAGTATGCTCTCCCCGTGCAACAGTGGTTTGATCTCAGGGTTGCACCTGGAAGAAGTGGCCTCTGCAAGAGTAGTGAGGGAATAAGGAGGGCCTCTCTCCACCAGCAATGCTGCCTGTGCCCCAATCACTGACCCACAACCCACAGCCCAAGGCCTTTTACATGAAAGGAGGGAACTAACAATAACACCATAGCTTACCAGGGAGGAAAGTGAACAGTGAAGGAGCACTTGGGAAAGCAGCCAAGAAGCAAAGACAAAGAGTGGGGGCTGGGGAACACTTCAACATTGCAGACTTAAAACGGATTTTGTTTTTAAAGTGACAGCTACTGTTCCTGCCACTTCAGAGAACTTCCTGGAAGCTGGTGCCCTCTAGTGAAACCATTAGGTTTTTTTGTACATCTGAAAATAAAGTTCCACTGACTCCACCACAGTGGAGCAAACAAAGGCAGCACCCAGCTTCTCCCTCTACACTTGGCAGTAAGCAGGGTAAGGCATGCCAGGCGAGCACTAATGGGCATACGTTTGCATCAGACTGGAGCCAGCAGCCCAGGGTCTGGATAACTTCACCTCCACTGAAGCTTAACAAGCATATGTAACACATGATAGATACACAGCAACTGAAAGGAAAGACAGGTTGAGTCTCCAGATTTATGCCTCAAGCCTTATTAAGGCAACTCACAGCAGTTAAGGCAAAGAACGCATCAGAATCAGCAGAATCTAGGAAGTCCAACATCTCCACTTCGAACAACACTGTAGCATTTGGGGGAATCAGAGGAGGACAGCCCTGCTGGCCATAGGCATAAACCGGCGTGAAGACAAATCTTGCCACCTCTCCCTTCTTCATCGTGAGCAGGCCAATTTCCAGGCCCCTCAAAGTAATTTCTGTCACAACAAGAAATGGAAGGCCATGAGAATCCCAAACCCAGAATCTACCCTCAGACTCCAAATAACAATTTAAGATTTAGACCAAAAAGCCCCGGTGTTCACATACCACCAACTACAACAGTCAGTTCCCCATAGTTATGACAACTCACAGCAAACACTGTCGCACATCTCAAAATCACCTTGGTATTTGGATAATTGAGGTTATCAAGGCATCCTGTGGAACCAAGCAATGTCTCCTCTCTGGTCATTTAAAAACATCAAAATCTGTAGCTGCTACAGTAGGGCAGATGGTAAGCACCTGCACTGTTACCAACAGTCTAAGTCCTGCTGCTCACTCCCATTGTCAGGAGGGGCGCATGACTATCAATTCTAGATTGACCACCACCTACGTGAAGGATGCTTTTTGATCCCCTTCAGTAGTTTTAAAGGTTCCAAAAAAAAAAACAAACCTGAAGATACTAAAGTTTTTTACTAAAATACTAAAGCATTTAAATTACCATGTCTTAACAGGCAGGTCCTTATGACCCTGTGAACTCCAGGACAAGCCTACCTTCTCCAAGTTTCATCAACCTAGGAAGCTTCGTAGTGCAGTTTGTGCAGAAGGGCTCATCTGCATGTTCCAGGTACCCACAGTACTTCACTGCACGGCCCAAAACACAGAGCAGGGAGAAGAGAAAAGCAAGAGTTTGATTTCATGTCCAGAAACACCATCAGCAGCAGCACACTGGGAGTTAATTTTGCAACCACACTTTTATCCTGCCTTCCCCCTCCCCCCTCTTTCTGCTGACGGGACAAACAGCCCCACATTTGTACCAAAAAAATGGTCACATGCAAGTGGTGCTGAATGTGTTTTTAACATCAGCACCAAATAAAATTGCTACTTTGCAGTCTTGATTTCTACCTAAGCAGAAAATGCACTTTTTGTCACAAGCTGTGGGCAGGAAGGAAACCTCCAGCCTAGAAACTAAAATGCCCCAGTCATCTGGGGAAGGATGTAACAAAGTAATTCCCAAACAGAGTTTGAGCCCTGAAAAGAAAAACAGTGGAGAAAACGTACCCCTCAGAACTCCGTCACTGTCTGGGGAATGGCATGGCTAACTCCAGTTATAATTCAATTAGGAAAAAAAAAAAAAAAAAAGCACTATAATGGGCTTCCCTTGTGTACTGTGTCTAGCTGGGATGTTAACTTTCCCTGCAGCAGCCCATACAGTGCTATGCTCTGCACTTGTAGCTAAAACAGCAGTGGTATCACACTGGTGTTGTGTCTGCTGCTGAGCAGTGCTGGCACAGCATCAGGACTCTCTCTAGCCCTCCTAGGGGGTGGGCAAAAAAGTGAGAAACATCACCAGGGCAGCTGACCCAAACCAACCAAAGGGATATTCCATACCATATGATGTCACACTCAGCAATAAAAGGTGGAAAAAGGAGGAAGAGGGGAGGGGTGGGCTCTTGTTGCGAAAACATCTGTCCTCCTCTCCAAACACTGGCTATGTGCATTGAGGCCCTGCTTTAAGGCCGTGGTCAAGCATCGCTTATTTGTGGGAAGTAGAGAACATTTTTTTTTCCTCTGCATTTCCACATAGCCTTTACTTGTTTTGTTATTCCCTTTCCCCCTTCCTCTTCCCCTTTTCCCTTTTTTCCCTTTAGTTGAATTGTTTAATTAATAATAATATTGTTAATAATAATAATATTGTTAATAATAATAATATTGTTAATAAT
>CM021749.1:356529-381975 GCA_011075105.1 Heteronetta atricapilla
TTGTTAATAATAATAATATTGTTAATAATAATAATATTGTTAATAATTGTTTAATTAATAATATTTCCTTGATAATATATTTTTCTCTTTATTAAAATTATCCTTATCTCAACCCGTGAGTTGTTTTTTTTTCCCTTTACTTCTTCCCCTCCTCATCTGAGGAGGGGGAGTGAGAGAGCGGTTGTGGTGTTCAGTTGCCTAACACGGTCAAACCACCACACCCTGTCACACAACTAAGCCCTTTCACAGGGACCACTTTCAGCTTCAAAGCTCTTTGTAATGTGAATGCAGCTGGGACCTAAAAAACGTTCTTTGCTCAAGGTCAAGATGCCCTATCACTTAACACCAGCCACAAGAAGCAAAACAGACTATCCCAAGTGCTACAAAAAACGGTAAGAAAGAGCAGGCAGTCTCTGAAGCAGGAAGACTTACTACCGCACAGCCAGAAGCACTCTGAAGTTCTTGCCCTGACCATATGCTAACCCCCTGAGGAGCACCCGGCTGCAGGCCCAGCCGCGCAGAGAGGCGCTGAGCACGAAGAACTCTGAGCGGCAGAGCTCCGGGCAGCCTCCCCACGGCTAAGCGCCCTGCACGGCCCCGTCTGCGCGGCCCAAGGCCGAGCCCCCACAGCGAGGTGCGAGCGGCACGGGGCCGTGACGGCTCCCAGGGGCTCCGGTTCGGGCTCCCCCTGAGCGGCCGGGAGCGGTACCTGCCACGGTGGCGGCGGGAGGCACGGGCTGCCCGTTGCCGGGACGCAGCTCCTCCTTGAGCACCCCCCCCGTCACCGCTGATGTCCCGCAGGCCCCGTGCCCGCGGCGGCCCCCAACCCGGCGGCCCCGAGCGCCGCGGCCTTGCCCCGGGCCCTGCCCGGACCCCACCGCCGCCGCCGTCGCCCTGCATGGCCGCGGAGCCCGCCCCGCCCGTGCCAATCACCGCCCGCGCCGCGCCACGGCCTCGGCCAATAGCGCTCCGAGGAGCGAGCGCTTCCCAGCGCGCCGCTTAAAAGCCACGCGCCGGCGCCTCGCACCCCTGCGCCCCTGCGCGGCTGCTGGCCAATGGAGACGTCACTGGGCCTCGTAGGCACTCTGGGGAATGTTGTCCGGCCCCCCCCCCCCCCCACGTCTCAGTAAGGGGCTCGGCGCGCGGGGTCCTATGTCAAACACAGCTATGCAAACACAAAATGCTAGTTTTGTTGTTGTTGTTGTTTTCAGTCACACACACAAAACCACATTTTTTTTTACAGTGACACAAAAACACATGCATCCCTTATCCCAAATCAGAGCAACAACACTTGCTTTGGGTTTTCTCCTGGTCTTTTCCAAAAGAATTAAATGGTTTTAGCAAAACCAAAAACAAAACAACCAACTACCACCACCAAAACAAACAAAGAAACTTATTTCAACCAAAAAAAAAAAGATTTTTAGTTGATAAAAAAGTGTTCTGGTGAGGTGTGTCCCCCAATCCAAGCGATGTGGGTGACCAGAACCACAGCAGGACGCAAGAACCCAGTGCCTCCGTGAGGCGAACACCCCGTCGTGAGGCGAACACCCCGTCCTGAGGTGAACACCCAGTCCCAAGGCCAGCACCCTCTCTCGTCTTATCAGTTCTCTGGTAGCTGCCCACGCAGTCACATGACGACCATGCCTGTACCAAACAAAGGGCCACCCTGCACCGGGACAGGATAGGGACAGACAGCGCTGTGAAGCCAGGTGGCGGGCGAGCAGGGCTTCCTGCCCTGCCACCGTGCACACTGACGCTGGCCCTGCAGCTACCTGGCCTCAGCCAGGCAAGGAGGATCACCCCCAGCGCGGCTGATGCCACAGCAGCGGAATAGCAGGGTGGCCAGCGCAGCTCCCTTCCTGCTGAGAGGCTGCCACCCCTGCTGCTTGCCAAATCTGCCCCTCCACCGGGGCTGAAATCTTCCACCAGGTCAGGAAAAGCCAAGGGACATCCATCAGGCTCCGTATGCCAAGAAGAGCCAGTGCAGAGAGGAAGCGGTGCAGAGCATGTGAGTGGTGTGGTGAGTGGGTGGCTGTGAGGGGGGTTCTCCATGAACAGAGGGAGCAGCTGAAGCTGATTTCCCCTGTGGGTTCTTACAGGTATCTGACTTCTGGGCTGACATTGGAGCTTTTCTTGATTCCTCACCAATGGTGAGGAATGCTTGATAAAGGCTGAGCTCAGGTCACTGCCTCCCCTTCCCCTGGGGAACTTACCGAGTCCGTCTTTGACTTCAGTTTTGAGAGGAGACCATAAAAGTTCTACCAGCCTATATTCAGGAGCAGACATGTACAACACTGTCAGGCTGTCACAGTTAGAGCATTGTCACCTCCAGGGCCTGGGCCACCTATTGCTGTTGCTTGTCCAGGTGGCAATTCCCTCCCTACACTGGAGGTGTGCTGCTAGCTGTCCGGGCCACAATGCATAGGCAGTTGAGCCCATCTGGCTCAGGATCTTGGTGGTTACATCCCACTGTGCAAGGGAGCCAATACTGAATAAACTTTGCAGCTGTTAAATAGAATAGCCACATGTGGCCCCAGAGCCAGCAGGAGATGCAGGATTTCAGCTTGTGTCTCTTAGGAGAGCTGGCCTGGAGCATGGCACACTGTGGGGACCAGAGACTATGTTGAGTTTCAAGGGGGTGAGCTGCAGGTACAGCTCCACAAGCTCTGTCTCAAGCTCCTAACCCTCATATCGGTCGAACTTGGCCTTACAGGTTTTATTGTGTGCTTTCTGTCCCCATCTTGCAGATGAAGATGCTCTTTATGATTTTATTCTGCTTTTGCTTAGATGTATCACTTGAGTTAATGCCAATCCTTGTGAGGACGTGCAGGGGCTGAAACAACAAACCCAAAGAGATGTGTAGGAATTCATACAAGCCAGGGTCACTACTGGAATTTTTCAGCAAAAAAAAATCCTCTCAGCTGTGTTTCCAGCTGTGCCAGCCCCTGGCACACCGACAGGTCTCCCCTAAGATGTGCAGATACAGCACCAAGACAAAGGCAATAGATGGGGATCAGCTTGGTGGTGACTTCTGACATCATAGGTAGAACCAATAGGGCCAGACCCCTCATGTTGGCAGAGCCCAAATCCATCTTGTATTAAAACATGCATCTTAAAATTTGTGTGGAGCCTAATGATGAGTTCATAACTGTCTGAGCTTCTGCTGGGGCATGAAGGTGTTTGAGGTGTCTCTCTGCTTCACCTTACCCAAGTGCTGAGCTCTCTTTGTTCATCTGTGCTTTGCTCTTTGCAATAGGAGTGATCTCCCACATGTTTTTCCCAGGCTAGGTCTGTGCTGCCATGCTAAAAAGTGGCAGCATGGCTCGGAGGATGAGCATCGATGAGCTGGAAGACCAGCTCCTCTGTCCCATCTGCCTGGAGGTCTTCAAGGAGCCCTTGATGCTGCAGTGCGGGCATTCTTACTGCAAGTCATGCGTGGTATCACTGTCTGGAGAGCTGGATGGGCAGTTCCTGTGCCCCGTGTGCCGCCAAACCGTGGATTGCAGCGCCTCGCCACCCAACGTCACACTGGCCCGTGTCATTGAGGCACTGCAGAGCCGGGGCGAGGCAGAGCCCACCCCAGAGTCCTGCTCAACACACCACAATCCCCTCAGCCTCTTCTGCGAGACTGACCAAGAGGTGATCTGTGGGCTGTGTGGCACCATCGGCAACCACCGCCAGCACAAGATCACCCCCATCTCTACCACGTACTGCCGGATGAAGGTCGGCAGGCAGGGACTCCCCAGGGTGGGGTTTAGGGCATCCATAGCAGTCCCAGCCCCAGGCACAGCAGTACTTGCTGGTCAAGCATCCCCTCTCCTTGAAGGGACAGGCTGGAAATGAGGCCAGTGTGGGCAGCATGGTCCCATAGCACAGGCAGACGTGGGGCAGGGAACCTTGGCTGGGGGTCAGACGTTTCTCAGGTCAAGCATATCCCTGGCTGAGGGGGGTGCATGGAGCGCGGTGGTGCATGGTGGCTGGAGCGCGGTGGGGAGAGCTGAGGGTGAAGTAGTGCCAAAGGGACCTTTCAAGATTGCTTTCAAATACTATCAAATGGAGTCTGGAGATAAGGGCTGAGGCGAGGTGCCACAGGAGAGCAAGGAGGCAGGGAAACAGGAGCCCCAGCTGGGCAGAGTAAATAGCTGTCATCCCCTGCTCAACATCACATGAAAGCCCAAGGAATGGAAAAGCACGGGGCCACTGTTCCCCTCAGCTCCTGACACTGTGATGATAAGAGTGGGAGGCTCCAGAAAAAAAAAAAAAAAAAAAAAAAAAAAACCTGCCTGAGTCTGGCTCTGGGCACTGGTGCTGACAGGGTGACAGGGTGTCACAGGCCTGGCACTGGCTTGCAGCCACTCACCACCACTCACCCAGTGCAGAGCTGCCACGGGTGCAAGGTATGGAGGGGCAGGAATAGGAGCAGAGATGTGGTGCTCCTGGCAAGAGTAGTTGGCATGCTCTGTGTTCTCCTGCCTCTGGCAACCCCAAATCCTCTAGATCCAAGTGATCAGCAGGATGTGCAGGACCCCAGAAAGCTTGGAAGAGCATGGCTTCTCAGGGCCACAGCTTCTTGGGAGGACAGCATTTGGTCAAGTAGGTTGCCAGAGAGGACCGTCCTCAAGAGAGTTGCTGTCTTTATAGGAGGAGCTGTCTGTGCTGTTAACCGATGTTCACTGGTACAAGAGGAACCTGGACGAACACTTCAGCAAGCTCATCAACAACAAAATCCGCATTGCAGTGAGTGCCACATGCCAAGGGAGCCTGCTTTGCAGAGTCCCTTGTGTCCCACACAACTCTTGGAGCAACCTCTTCTCCTGGGTCTCTTCAGCTCACCTCCTCTATTCCTCTCCCTCTCTTCTCCCTTCCCTGGGACAGCAGACAGGGTTTATCTTTCACCCCGTTCCCTGAGATTGCTGTTCTCCGTGAAACTTGGGGATTAAACATAACCCTGTTTTGGGAAAGGTGACGTAGCCCTCTCTGGTGGCTTTTGTTTTCCAAAGGGGTGACGTAACCTTCACTGAGTGTCCTGGCAGGAACGCCAGTCAAAGCTTTCTTGACCGAATGTCCTTGGAGGTGATAACAGTTAAAAACACCCTACTTAGATAGAACAGGCTTCCCAGTCAGAACGCTGATAATTGCACACTGAGTTTATGTTTGGTTTAGATGTGTGTCCATTTTCCACGCGGTAGACATCTCAAAAAGACCTCTTGGTATCCCTTCTAAGGCTTAAGCTTCCCAGTGGGGATCTTCAGAAAGGCTGAACCCAAATTAAAGTGGAGCTGCACTTCCCCCACTTAGCCCAGGACACAGGTTGTTCCCTGGCAGCAGAGGGATCCAAAGACTCTATTCCAAGGTTCTGACGAAGCCGGCTGTGGCATCAGGAACACAAAATCTGGGTGGGGTGTAAGGGAGGGGTGCCATGATGCTGAGACCAGCAAGGTGAAATGACATTTAGCCTCTGTGAAGAGATACTCTTGATTTGGAACAGAAGTGGAGGGCAGCTTGCTGGGATGCACTGACTTTTGTGGTGGCATCTCAGAAACCAGAAAGCAGGTGAAGGGGACATAGTAAGGCAGTCCTGCACAGCCACTTGCTGTCTCCCCGCAGAACGAGGCAGATGTCTTCAAGTGGGTGATCCGGAAGGAGTTCCAGGAGCTGCACAGATACATTGATGAGGAGAAGGCCACCTTCCTGGAGAGTGTTGAGGGGAAGGCAGCCCAGCTCATAACTTCCATCGAGACCCAGGTCAAGCAAACATCAGACGCCCTGCAGAGGCTGAAGGAGATACATAGCTCTCTGGAGACACTCAACAATGAAAGCCAGCTTGATTTCATCCGTGTGAGTACGATCACTAGTGTGTGCCTCAGGAAGGTGGTAAGGGTCAGACAGGCTCTCCTGCCTTTGGCCAATTGCTCACAGCCCTGGGCCTTCCCCCGAGCAGTGAGTACCCCCACCAAGCATAGCTAGAATACCAAGAGAAGTGAGACATCAATGCCTTCTGTCCAGCCAGGGCCTCCCCAGATGGCAGAGGCCTAGGAGAGGAGAAGCCTGGCCTTTCTGGTGTGGGGCACGGATATGTGGAGGTGTGACCATGCAGACAAGTGCCATTTCGTGAGCCTTTGACTCTCTCTTTCTCTTGTGTTTTCCAGAAATACAGCTCCTCCCAGTTCAGGTGAGCGATGGGATGGAACCAGTGGGGACAGCAGCACCTCTGCACCAGGGCTAAAGAGCCCAGGCCAGTGGGCACCTCAGCATTGCTGGGGTAAATTCTGTGGGCATTGCTGTCATGACGGAGAGCCACAGCCTGAGCCATGCATGCAGCCCCAGAAGAGGGCAAGAGCAGCTGTGGAGATGCCAGTGGCTCCATCATACATAGCAGAAGGTGAGAAGAGGCCACACACACGTCAACTGTGTCATGGCTGCCCATGTCTTTCCAGGTCAGAGCTTCCCAGCCTGCTCCCAGGTGATGGCATATTTAGCCCCATTTCCTTCAAGCCGTGTTTCCACCAAGATGATATCAAGATGACCGTTTGGAAGCGGCTGCACCGCCACGTGCTGCCAGGTACCAACCTCCCCAGCTGGCACCACACTGGGAGCCCTGGCTCACTGGCACATGCTGCTGGGACAGGCTGCCCAGCTGGCACCACACTGCCCTGGCCTCTGACTTGTTCTCCAGTTGTGCTCTTCTCACCTCCAGGAGAGCTCCTGGAGCAGTGGCTGGCCCAGCATCTCATGCTGGTAGCAGCCTGCTCTCGTGTAACACTTTGCAAGTTCAGCAGCACCAGCCCATCTGGCTGTGCCAGCTCTCAGGGCAGAGTCAGTGTCACCTGGAGCCACAGCCCTACCTGCTAGTGTGGCTGGAGGCTGTCTGCTTTCCTTTTAGCTCCAGAGATGCTGAAACTGGACCCGGTGACAGCGCATCCCCTCCTGGAACTCTTCAAGGGTGACACAGTGGTGCAATGTGGGCTCTACCAGCGCCGGGACAGCAATCCCAAGCGTTTTGACTCCAGTAACTGCATCCTCACCTGCAAGGGCTTCTCCTGTGGACAACACTACTGGGAGGTGATAGTCGGCACCCGCAACCACTGGCGCGTAGGCATCATCAAGGGCACAGTCAGCCGCAAAGGAAAGCTCAGCAAGTCTCCTGAGAACGGCGTGTGGCTCATCGGTCTAAAGGAAGGCAAACTCTACGAGGCCTTCAGCACCCCGCGGGCCACCTTGCCGCTGACCGCCCGGCCACAGCGTATCGGGATCTACCTTCACTACGAGAAGGGCGAGCTGACCTTCTACAACGCTGACAGCCCCGACGAACTCAGCCCCATCTACACCTTCCAGGCAGAGTTCCAGGGCCAGCTCTACCCCATCGTGGACCTGTGCTGGCCGGAGCGGGGGCCCTACTCGCCCCCCATCATCCTGCCCCCCCCCGGCGCCCCCCGGCGCCCCCAGGGGGCGTGCCGCCAGCCGGCCCCCGAGGCGCCCGCCAAGCCGTAGTGCGGCCGCCGGGGCGAGCCTCGGCCTCCCGCGGGAGCGCCCTTCCCAGCCCCTCGGAGAGCGCGGCGGTGGCCCCGGGCGGCCCCGGTCAATAAACGGCGCTGCCCGAGCCTCGCTGCAACCGCTGCGAGCCGCCCGCGGGGCGGGGCCTGGGTGTGGGGGGGCGGGGCGGGCGGGCGGACCCGGGGCGACAGGGACGGGGCTTACGGGGCGGGGCCGGCACGGGGAAGGGCGGTGCCTAGGGGGCGGGGTGATGCGGGCACAGGGGCGGGGCGAGCCGAGGCGTGTGGCGGCGGTAGTGACGGCAGCGGCGGAAGTGACTGTGGTGGCGCAGGCAGCGCGCGGTGGCGGCCATGTCGCTGTACGGCGCGGCCGCCGCCGTCCTGAGCGGGCTGGAGCGTGGCGAGGGCGGCCTGAGCGGGCTGGTGTACGGCAGCCGCTTCCCGGTGAGCGGCGGGGCGCGGCGCGGCGGGGCGGGGCGGGGCGGAGCGGAGCGGAGGGGCCCGGGGAGGCCGCGGCGCCCGTGACCGCCCGGTGCCGCTGCCGCCCCGCAGCACGCCCGGCAGTTGTACGCGCTGGTAGCCGAGACCCTGCGCTACTCCCCGGTGCTGGAGGCGCTGCTGGACGGCGCCGCGCTGCTGCGGGCCGAGAGGAAGCTGCCGCTGCCGCTGGCGAAGGTGAGGGGCTGCGGGGGGGGGGGGCCCGGCCCCAGGGGGGACGGGGGCAGCCGCGGGGCCGCGCGGCGCTGACGTTTCCCTGCAGGTGCTGGTGTACGACCTGCTCTTCGGCAAGGGCCTCAAGTGCGGGGGCCGCTGGAAGGCGCTGGTCCGGCGGCACCGGGCGCGGCTGGAGGCCGAGCTGGCCCGGCTGAAGGTGCGGCGCGGGGTGAGCCGCAACGAGGACCTGCTGGCGACCGCCCCGGGAGCCGGCCCCGAAGGTGAGCGGGGCGGGGGTCGGGCTCTCCCCGCAGCGGCGGGGCTGGGGCCGGGTCTGATTCTCCCCTCCCCGTGCTCCACAGCCCCGCGGGTCCCCCGTTACGTCCGGGTCAACACTCTGAAGACGCGTGTGGACGATGTGGTGGACTTCTTCAAGCGCCAGGGCTACTCCTTCCTGGGCAAGGCAGGCAGGTGAGCAGTCCCCCTGCCCCAACCCGCATCTTGGTGGGGTGCTGGTGGGCAGGCAGCGAGCTCCTGCAGGATGAAGGCCGGTGAGTGTTGGAGGGGTGATGCTGCTGCTCACAGTGGCTGGGTCAGGGTCGCCGCTGCCATGTTCCCCACTCCTACCTTCTGCCCCTCTGGGTGCTTCCTGGAGCTGAAGTGGAGAGAGAGGAGGTGTGGGATGAAGGGGTTTTTGTGCCTGGGCTCTGGAGGGTTCTGATTTTGGGCATGGTGGAGCTAGACTGTGCTCATTCTCTTTCCTTGTGGACAGCATGGAGGAGCTGAGGACCCTCTCTGGGAAGAAATTCTTGCTGGATCTTCATCTCCCAGAGCTGCTGGTTTTCCCTCCACAGACTGACTTCCATGACAACCGTCTCTATATGTCAGGACACATTATTCTGCAGGACAAGGTCAGACAGCTGGGGAGCAGGAGGCTGCAGTGCAAGGGTGGGAAAACCACTGGCAGGAGTGGAGGCTGTCTTTTCCCCCCAAGGTCTGGACTTGGGGCTGCTTTGCTGTAGGAAAACAGAAACTCTGAGCGCAGCCTGAGTCTTTGGGGTTCCCCCTCAGCTTTGCTTGTTTGCTTGACAAGCGGCTGGGAGGAACATGGCGCTCTGGGTCATGCAATGCTGTTCCCACGCTGCAGGAAGAGGTTTCCAGAAGCAGAGCTAGGTGCTGTGCAGGTTTGGCCCTATGTTCCAGTGGTCACCTGTGACCCCACAGCATCTGATGTGACCAGAGGAGGGGCCAAGGGCAGCTTGTGCACAAGCTGCACGCAGCCTGCACCTTTCAGGGTGGCTTGTCCTCCTGCAGGCCAGCTGCCTCCCTGCCTTCCTGCTCAGCCCTGTTGCCAGCTCCCATGTGATTGATGCCTGCGCTGCCCCTGGGAACAAGACCAGCCACCTGGCTGCCATCCTGAAGAACAAGGGGTGAGTACAGGCTGGTGTGTGGCAGGGCCCAGAGGGACTGAGAGTGATCATAGTTGTGAGAATGTGGCAGGGCTGAGATGGGAAGAGCTACAGCCTGTAACCTTACCTGCTGACTCAGGCTGATACTCCCTTCTCCCGAGGCAGGCTGGGGATCTGATGATGTTGGGTCATTGGGAATGCCTGAGGGGACATGGAATCATAGAGGGCCATGCCCCAGCTGCTGACTTGGCACTCTGCCCTGTATACCTATGTGGGAGAGCAGCTTCTGAGCTCTGGCAGATAGGTGTTTAGGGCTGCTGTTTCCAGCTGCGCAGCCTGCTGGAAAGTGTTGGTGAGTGCGGCCGTGGGAGTGAGCAGGGTGTTCATGCTTCTTTTGGGTGCTGGGCTCTGCTTTCAGACAGATTTTTGCCTTTGATCTGGACGCCAAACGCCTGGCCACCATGAACACCATGCTGATGCGAGCTGGTGTCACCAGCTTCAAGCTGGCCCAGCAGGACTTCCTGACAGTTGATCCCCATGACCCTAAGTACAGCAAAGTGACCTATATCCTCCTGGACCCGTCATGCAGTGGCTCCGGTAATGTGGGGGCTTGATCATCCCATCTGCCAAAGGTAGCAGGCTTACACTGGGCTTTTAGTGGGTGACCACAGCTCTCTCTGCAGGGATGGTGAACCGGCTGCCAGTGGAGGAAGCTGCCCCAAGTGCAGAGCGGCTGCAGGCACTGGCTGGCTTCCAGCGCAAACTCTTAAGCCATGCACTGAGCTTCCCAGCAGTCCAGCGCCTGGCCTACTCCACCTGCTCAGTGCACCAGGAAGAGAATGAGGATGTGGTGCAGGCGGTGCTCCAGGAACAGGGCTCAGCCTTCAGGTGCGCTTGTTTTGGGAAGCGATGGGGAAGGATGGAACACAGGAGGCTGGGAGGTTGTTGCCTCAGCAGCTTTCTGCTGCTTTGGGGTCAGTGCTGTCCCTTGTGCTATGCTGTAGGCTAGTGAATGTGTTCCCATCCTGGCCCTGCCGAGGACTTGCTACCTTCCCTGGGGCCGAGTGCTGCCTCCGCGCCTCTCCTGCAGCCACACTCACTCATGGCTTCTTTGTGGCTGTCCTGGAGCGCTGCACAGACCAAGCTGCTGTCCCCAGGTAGGTGGTGGGAGAGGTTTAACTGGGCCCAGGGCTGCCTGGGTACCTTGGTGATGCCTTCCTGGTGTGAGAGGGAAGGAAGGTAGAAGGGTTGACTGCCCTTAATGCTAGAGAAGGCAGGAACCAAAGGACTATCTTTGCTTCTGTCACAGCTCCTTGCCTGCAGCTGCTGAGGAAAGTCTGCAGCAAGGAGAAGTGGAGCCAGGAACAGCTCCTCCCAAGAAGAGGAGAAGGAAAAAGCAGCGGGTAAAGACGTGAAATAACTTCTTAAAAGCATGCAATAGCTGGTTGTAGCTGGTGGGTGTTGTTCCTCCCACGCCCTGCTGCACTGCAGCCCCTGTAGTGCCTGGACAACAGAAATAAAGCTTTGCACCAGCTGATGGTGTGGTGAACTTCTGTAACTCCCTGCTCCTCCCCTGTCCCTGTTCTGAGTAAATGGTCTGGGTATTGCACATGCCAATGCACAGGAGGAAACCGCTCCTCCAGGTGTATATAGGGGGCCCTTGAAGCCAGCCCACAGCACAAGACTTGCCCTTAATGATAGACCTGGACTGGGGTAGCCTTAGGAAGTGAAATCAAACAGTACCAGTGCTTCTGTATCTCAGGGGCCAGGATTGCTCCTGCTGGATTAGTGACATAATACCTTATTTTTCCCTAAAAATCTTTAACCCAACCTAATCTGTAGTTTTGGAAAAGGCTTTGTGGTAACAAAGCAAATTAAATAAGCCCTTGCTGGAGAAGAGCACAATTTGTGCAGTACGTTGTCTTGCCTAAGAGCTGCCTTTGATCTTACAGCTGAACAACAGGTACACTAACAGCTAGGCAAAGGGGGAACAAACATGTTGGTGAAATAGTAGTCTGCCATCCCCCAACTCACCACCCAACACAGTGCAAGTTGGAAGGAATTAGAAAGCAGTACCATATACTGCACCAGCAATGTAGAGCCCTGCTTGAGCCCAGGAATCAAAGGCAAACAAGACAGGAACAGTCTTTTTATTTTAAATCAGTGACATAAGAAGCAAGAGGAAAAAAAATTGCACGTTCACACTAAAATCCTCATCAGCCACACCAGGAATGATCCAAGTCTTGTTTGAGTAGAACCCCAGCTTCTCTCTGTACCCCTACTGCAGCCCAAGCACAGGGGTGTCTCCCAGCAGGGGTCTGAAGGGGTCTGTACAGCACAGAGGGGACACAGCTTGGACTTTGCCTGCCTATTGAGCTCTGGGAACTTGGTGCAGTTCTGGTTTCGTACAGGGCAGCCCAAGAAGAACAGAGCCAACAGCCAGTGCTGCACAGGGTACCCTCACCTCCTTGTTCAGCACCTGCCATCCTCTGCATGCTGGCCCTGGGTGGACCTGGAATGATTTGAGGAAGGCTGAGAGACATGTCAGGTCCTGCCCTTGTGAGGCTAAGCAACAGCAGCCTACACACCCTAGCCCTCTGCTCTGTCACCCTTGGAGCCCCATGACTGCTTTCCAGGCACAGAAAGCACCTGGGGAGAAGGACAAATCACCAGAACCAGCTTGCACTTGCATGTAGCCCATTATTAGCTACTTTCTCAACCTTCAGGGGCATGTTTGCCCAATTTGGCTTCTTCACAGCACTTATCTGCCATGCTCCAATCAGCCCTGCAACTGCTTTTTTTTGCAGATGCTAGGAACCCCTCCAGCAGCTGTGACCCCCTTAAGGGAGAAGGTGCCAGCCTGCATCACCTCCACCCCTCTGCACTAAAGGGGGCATCCCTGCTGTGCCACACAAACCCTGGTCACCCACCTTCCTGCCTGCTGGGAGAGGTGCCTTGTTCCTGGCAGACAAGAGGAACATGCGGGAGCTCCTGCTCCTTATCCTCAGGGGAATTAAAAAAAAGTTTAGTCACATCCACATACACCACATTTTAAAAATAATGACTTGTTACAGCCTGCGAGGAGCACGCAGTCACAGAGTACATGGCTGGGCTGCTCCAGCCAGCCCCCAGGACACAGCTACCTTTCCCCAGCACAGCCAGGCCCCTGGGGCAGAGGTGGGGTGGGCCCACACCTCCTCACCAGGCTGTAATGTAACAGCACAGGTAAACTACCAACAGCGCTGCAGGGACTAGCAACCTCACTGAACCAAGCTTGAAGGAATTCAAAGGCAATTTAGCTTAAATATAAAAATAAATTCTTATTTTGATATAAAATGTTTAAATATTTTTCTTTTTTTTTGTTTTGTTTTAAATTTAGACTTCAGCAGACACACACACTCACACGGCTCGGAGAGTAAAAAACCCGGCAGCAAAGCTCTCCTGGAAGTAGAGGAGAGCCTGAGGGCAGGAGTGCCCATCCTTCTCCCTGGGCAGGGTAGCTGTTGAACAAGAACCTGAGCTCTGGCAGCCTCTTCCTGTTAAGACCTCCCCGAGATGGGAACAGCCCCACTCCCAGATGGATGGGGACAGGGGACAGCACCATAGCTCCTAGGAGCTGGTAAAAAGAAAAGGATAAGGATGAGCTGAAATTGAGAATCAATTCAGGTCTGGGGAGGTGCAAACCCACCTGCTTTGGCCTCCTTCCTTTGGCAGTGCCAGAGGACCCCAAGGTGGCAAAATGGCTCCAGCTCCCAGCCCAGGAGAGTGGGGCATGTGAGAAGTTGGGAGAGGAGAGGCTGCCAGGGCCCAAGCCCCCATGCTGGGGGACTAGGGCCAGATCTGCCCCCCTGCTGCCTTTCTTTCAGTCACAATGACAAAGGGACAGAACTCACCCAGCAAGAGTAGCCACGCAGTGATGCTACTGTCAACATCCAATTAGCTAGGGCACATCCCTCGCAAAGGGACAGGTGCCCCCCCAAAAAAACTCCAAACAGCAAATCCGGCATAACCAACATGCCGCCACACACACGGTTCAGTTTTTCCTCCAAACTCGATTCAATGAGAGCATTAAAACAGGAGCACAAACAAAGCAAAACAATCAGGGCTGTACACAAGCGGGGAGGGGAGGGAAGGGGGGAAGCCCAACACCCAAAAAACAGCAGTGATGGCCAAGGGCTGCCCACACCCACTGTGCTCCTCCAGCTGAACTTGGGTGCTGTGGCACAGAGCTGCCTGCCCAGTGCATGCTGCACGAGGCCTGAGGTTCGACAGGAGATGTGAAGTTGTGACAATGGGCTTGTCATCTAGCTGCAGCTGGGTCAGCCACTTATGGCACCAAAATGCCCACACTTTTAAGGCCAGGCTGGCGCTAACCCAGGATTGTGCTCTGCAGAGATGACAATAACCAGCTTGAAGCAGAGTTCTCCAGAGGAAGCATGTTCACCAGGCCACAAGATTAAACAGCAGGGAAAGACTTCTGGGCCTGGTGAAAACCATGTCCCTCTGCAGCCCAGAGCAGAGAACTGTGCCCAGCAGGGCTGCAGCATGGCTATGGCTGGGCTCCCACCACAGATGTGCCAGCTGCTGTACAGGGGACAGGGGGACTGATGGCCAGGAAGCTCAGGAGGGGACAGGAACAGCCATAGGAAGCAACGGGCAAAATTTACATGTTATGAAACATGGCAAAACAGTGAGGGAGAAAACGCTGTGGGTATATACAGAGGTTCATCCAGCCTTGGCTGTGGAACTGTTCAAGTAAGAAGAGTTTGGTTTATCCTGTTGTCCAAGCCCAGTCACTGCCACCCAGCACTGCCTTTAGCTGGCATCCGTCAGGGGCCTGGCCCCATCACCACTGCTCCCACCATGGGGACTGCTCCAGACCAGAGGCCCTCACATGTATGCTGGCGCAGGTGCTCCTCACACAGGCCAGCAACAGGGACCTGATAACCCCAGAGGTTACTTCTTGCGAGTGTGCTGTCTTCGTGCCTGCAGCCGCTGACGAGCGCCGGTCTTGGATCCTGCTCCAATGGAAAATGCTGGGGTTGATGGACCTGGAAGCAGAAAAGTTGCACAGGTCTCTCCGGCCTGGCAGAGGAATTCTGGGGAAATGAAGATTTTGCCTCCCCTGGAGCCCAGCAGGTACCACCTCAGCCTGTTGCAGGGGATTGCATCAAACCTGGCTCCCACAGCACAGCCTGCCCCTGCTGCTGTCCCAAACCCAAAGAGTAACATGGCCCACCAGTCCCCCACAGCCCCCTGGACTGGTGAGGAACCCTTACCAAAGGAAGTGCCGACTCCTCCAAATGCTGAGGCAGGAGTGCTGGGCGTCCCAAAGGAAAGGCTGCTGCTTCCACTCCCCACTGCTCCTGGTACAGGCGTGCTTTGCCCAAAGGTGGGAGCAGGAGTTCCTGGAAAGCAACATACTACCGTGAGCCCGGTTCAGCAAAGAGGAAGAACCTGGCCTTTGGGAGACAGGAGGCACAGATCTCCCCCTGCAGACTGAAACCCTTTTTTTTCTTGCAAGAGGTTGCACTCTTGCTTTCTCATTTTAATTCCTGGACCCTCTTGCCATGAGGGAAGCATGGGTAGATTTACAGGTCAGGGAAGCACAAAGGTTTGCATCTGTCTAGACCAGAAGTTTCTCAACATGTAGGTTGCAACTCCATGGTTGGCAAGGTGGTTCAGCAAGGGTTCAAAGTGGTAATACTTCGGTCACAACAACCTCACAGGCTTGGGGCAGAGTAGCTGGAAGAAAGTTGTGCAGAGGAAAATGATTTGGGGATATTGGTCAATGCTCAACTGGACATAAGTTGGCAGTGTGCCCAGGTGGCCAAGAAGGCCAACAGCACCCAGGAATAGTGCAGCCAGCAGGACCAGGGAGGTGATCGTCCCCCTATACTCTGCTCTGGTGAGGCTGCACCTTGAGTGCTGCGTTCAGCTTTGGGCCCCTCACTACAAGAAGGACATTGAGGCCATGGAGTGTGTCCAGAGAAGGGCTATGAAGCTGGTGAAGGGCCTGGAACACCAAGTCCTGTGAGGAGCGGCTGAGGGAAGTGGGGGTGTTTGGTCTAGGGAAGAGGAGACTCAGGGGAGACCTTATTGCTCTCTGCAACTGCGGGGAGCTGGGGGTTGGCCTCTTCTTGCAAATAACGAGTGATAGGACTAGAGGGAATGGCCTCAAGTTGTGCCAGGGGAGGTTTTCGTTGGAAATTAGGAGTCATTTCTTTCTTCTGCTGAAAGAGCAGTCAGGCATTGGAACGGATTGCCCAGGAAGCCTGTGGCATCACCATCCCTGGGGGTGTTTAAGGAAAGGTTGGACGTGGTGGTTCAGGAAATGGTTTAGTGGGTGATACTGGTGGTAGGGGGATGGATAGACCAGATGATATTGGAGGTCTTTTCTAACCCTAATGATTCTAGAACACTTTGGAGAGCCAGCAGAGAAGATTTTATTCACTGACTGAAAGTGTTTCCACTCACCAAGAAATTCCATTTGCCACCTACAACTACTAGCAAGACCTTGGCTTCTCAGGGGCAGGAGAGCACCTGGCAGAACTCAGTGAGCTGGCACATTTAGAGGGGCCAAGGAGCAGTGAGGGGCTAAGGACTAGTCTTTCCCTCTGCCACCAAGGGCTGGGGACCTGGGCAGAGTGCACTGCACTACTGTTAACCCATGAAGGGCTGCAGAGCCCTGGGGAGGAGCTCAGCAAGGTCTGGAAGGAAAGCAGCTGCCTAGATCCTGCCCTATCCTCTGCCCTGCCCTCCACCCTGCCAAAAGGCCCCAACCACTGCCACTCACCTCCAAACACAGGCTTGGTGTCAGGGGTGCTGGGCCCAGTGAAAGCAAACGGCGTGTTCTGGTTCTGTGCACCCAGTGTGCTCTGTGTCAGGGAAGAACCAAACGGCGTTGCTGCTGCTGCTGCTCCACTCTGCCCAGCCCCGAAGTTGAATGCCACGGCAGGGGAGCCGCTATTCAGGGTGGGCGCACTGAGCCCAAAGGCACTGGCAGAGGGGCCTGGCTGGGCAGCTGCTCCAAAGGTGAAAGGAGAAGGGGTGGTGCCGAAGACAGCCGTGCCAGTGCTGCTGCTTGTGGTCTGGGTGCTGGAACCAAAGCTGACTGTAGTGGAGGTGGCTGTCCCGAAAGAGAAGACTGATGTGGTGGTCCCAAACACTGCCTGGGCGCTGCTGGTGCCAAAGGCACTTTGGGTGCCACCTGTGCCAAAGGCCGGCTGTGCACTGCTACCAAACGCTGGCTGAGTGGTGGACTGTGCTGTGGGGGCTCCAAAACTGAACGCAGGGCCAAAGCTGACGGGGCCCCCAGCAGGCTTGCTGGTGGGCAGCTGGCTTTCTGCAGCACCAGTGTTGAATGCTGGCTGGCTTGCTGCCCCAGCATATGGAGGTGGTGGCTTTGCACTTGTGCTGAAAGAACTGCCAAAAGCTGAAATGGAGGAGCCAAATGTTAATGTCGACTGACCTGTGGTGGCTGGGGTAGATGATGACAGTGTGGTGCTCCCAAATATGCTGAAGCCCACAGTGGTGGTAGGTGCCATTGAGTTTGAAGGTGCTTGGCCAAATGTGGGGCCTCCAGGGACACTGGTGGTGGCAGTGACAGTGGCTGGAGCTAGCTTTCCAAACTGGAACACTGGCCCTGGGGCAGCAAAATTGGAATCTGTACTGGTAGCTGAGCTGGCCAGGCCACTGAACAGGAATGGCTGCGACGTAGTCGTGGATGTGGCAGTGGTCACAGTCAGGCTGGCAGTAGGGCCAGTGGAGGCAGGTGGGTTGAGTCCAAAGCTGAAAACTGGTTTAATGGTGGCATCTGTGGAGGAACTCAGAGTGGTGGCAGTTGTAGCTGCAGTGGTAAAGATGACATTAGGGAGACCTGTGAATCCTGCCGTCGTGGCTGTGGAGGCTGCTGGCAAATCTGAAGCTGAGGCTGTCTGTGACAATGGTTTGAACGTGAAAGGAGAGGCCTTTGCTGGAGACAAAGCTGCTGTCACGCTGCCAAAGATAGGCTTGAACATGGTGGCAGTGGAAGATGTTGAGGAAGGGCCTGAGCTTGCAGACACAGTGACTGCAGGGGAGATGATAGTTGTACAGGGTACTGTGCTCTCACTTTTTGGCAAAGCACCGAAGATGGGTTTGAAGATGGGGGTTGTAGTGGGGACAGCAGTGGCTGTGGTTGTTGCTGGCTGGCTGGCAGGTGGGGTGCTCAGCATCCCAAATAGGACGTTTGGCTTTGGTAAAGAGGGAGGCTTAACAGGGGTCTTGTCCAGCTCTGTGAATGCAGGTGCCACACTGCTGGGAGGCTGTGCCCCCAAGGCAGGAGGTGCAGAAAGCTCAGGTGTGCTTAACACGGGCACAGGTTTGGTGTCAGCAGAGGTCACAGGCAGAGAACTCAACTCCAGTGACACAGCAGTAGCAGGTGGCTGTGATGCTGATGAAGAAGGCTGGGACCCTATTACAGCTCCAGTGGAGTCTGGAAAGGAGAAGAGAGCTTTTTTAGAGACATGGCCCTAACATACAGACAGCCTTTCTCCTAGACAGCCATCCTAGCTCTGCAAAGGTTCCTGGAGACCCAGTCCTCCATGCTTACCACAGCTCACGACAGGACCATGGCCTGTGTCCCCCAGCTTACCTTTCAAGTCCTGCCTGCCAGGGCCAGCAGAGCATTTAAACAGGAATTTTTCCAGTCTGCCTTCAACAGAAGGAATGCAGGGCTCCTGCTGTACCTGGCCTGTTCTGCCACAATCCCACCCTGCTGACCCTACTTCTCCTCACCTGCTGGCACAGGTGCAGCCTGGCTGCTCTGCATCTTCTTCAGGCTGTCCAGGAGCAAGTTGCTGCTGGGTGGGACAGGAGTTGTTGATGCAGGCACAGGCCCTGGGGATATCAACGTGGTTCCTGTGAATGCCAGTGGCCTGGACACAGGTAGAGTCTCTGCAGTGGTGCTGGGGACCGGATCTACTGGAAAGAAGATGAAAAATCAGTATCCGTAACTCACTGTAGGGGACTAGCCATTAGTAAAGCTGCAGGCTCTGGGGCATGACCTCTGTGAGTCTCAAGGCACTGAGAGCATCCCCAGACCCAAGGACCAGGCAAGGACTTGCCTGGGAGCTTCCCTAGCCTGTGCTACAGACACCCCACTGCCTGCCAGCCCCAGCCCTGGGTTCCTACTCCTCTGCTCCCTGTCAACCCCACCAGGAGCCCAGCCTGCCCAGAGGTGCAGCCCTTACCAGCCTTATCCTCCAAGACTTTGTTGAACCACTGCAACGCTGCCTTCTTCTCTGCATCCAGGTCCTCTGATGTGATGGAGTAGCCCAGCTGAGGCGGTGGGGGCTGCCAAGAGAGAGCAGCAGCTTAGCTCCTTCTCAGGGAAGCCAGCAGAGCCTCTCTGAACATGTGGTGAAGGCAGGCAGTCGCAAGACCCGTGAAGCAGGTGGTTCTGCCACAGCACGCTACCGCGGAGCTCCAATCCCCACTCATCATGACCCCGGCTTGGCGCTGAGGGCACGGCAGGCCTTCCCCAGGCCATTACCTGGTCCGGCAGCAGGCAGCACAATCACGCACAGCCCACCAGACACTGGGGCTGGGGATAGCGTCACTTCCCACTCCGCCAAGGACGGGGCCTCCTTCCTGAGGGCAGGCAGGTCAGTCTCCCCCCAGCCCTGCAGAAATTGCAGTGAGCACATTCTATCGCCAGAGGAGGGCAAAAGGGGCTGCGAGACAGTGACGTACCAGCGCCAGCTGGTCCCCCCGGTGAGATGACAGCAACTGGATCTTCCTCTTCCGCTTCCCGCTGCTCCCTGACACAGATGGTGGGCTCAGGGAATTCCGCTTCTTTCGCATGGGTGTCTCCACCACTGCAGAAGAAGATAAGTCAGAGCCAGCTCTGGGCAGAGGAGTTGGGCTTATATCAGCAGGGTAGTCACGTACAGCTCCTCTCTGTCTGACCCAAACTCAAAGAGCAGAGCCAGAAGTATGGCTTTAAGCTGAGAACAAGAAAAGCAGCTGGCCACAGCACATCCTGGGGCAGTTTGGTACAAGAGCCTGCTGGCATTCAGCAGAGAAGCAACTCCTTCCCCACCTCCAAACAGTCCTTGCAATCTGCCTACTTGAATCACACACCAGGAAAGCTACATGAACCACATCTAGTGCTGCACCATGGCAGACGGGTTGCTATTTGTGATGGACACGGGATATCCTGTCCAGTTTACATGAGGAAGCACTGGAAGAGGCTCAGCCTGGAATCTGATCGGAGTGCTGCTCGTAGCATGGCACATCTTGACGCAAGGTTGACACCTGGACCTGTGCCAGTCAAGGTGCTGAGGCTCACTCTTGCAAGCCAGCTCCCACACATCTGCCAGCATGCAGACATCATCAGTAACACTTGCTCATTGCCTGGAAAATTAATTTGCAGGCCTCAGCAACTGCCCTAAAAGTGCCACTGCCTTGGCACTAGCACATTCCTAGTTGCCAGGTGGCACCTCAACCCAATCCCACCTGTAGACTTAAAGTCACATCATGTCCCCACTGCTTGTGTGTGCTGACAGCCTATCCAACCCTGCACAGAACTGCTGCCAGTCCCCCACGCTCACCTTTCTCTGTCTGCAGCTTCTTGTCTGTTTTCACTGGAGTGGAAGTGTTGGAGTGATGTGACTCCTCCTCCCTGTGCCAGTGGGAGAGAGCTAGTTAGGGTCAAGCCCCAAGCATGGTGCCATCCCCTGGGAGTGGGACAGGCCAAACACGCTAAGGATTCCTGTTAGTACCCTGGCCTGTGGCCTCAGCCAAACATGCCTTGAGACATCTTGAGCACAGCCCTGCACCATTCTAAAAGCAGCTCAAGGCTCAGGAGCTGCTTCCCTCTCCAGACCACAGCTTGGTGCAAGTCTGCAGATGCCCCAGTTCTCTGTAGGACAAATCAACCCGAGGGCAGCATCCAGCAGTTCTGGATAGGAAACACCATCTCCCACAGGTTCCTGTCTGACACCCACCCTTTCAGGGCAAGGCCTGTGTCAGTTTTAGTTCTGACAAAAGCTTACTGTGAAGTCAGGCCCTTCTCTGAGCTGGGACAGAGGAGCACATGGGCCTACACTACAAGGCAGGCACCAAAAGGCAACTGTATTTTATGTATTTTACATAGCTCTGGTGAATTGCTTTAGAGGAGACAGCAAGAATCAGGACCTGCCTCTTCCCAGGTTTTGGCGGCTCAAGTAACCCAGGCTATGACAATGCCACAACACAATGCTGCTTCTGTGGCAATATCTGAACGTTTACATCTCTAACCTGGGGCAGATGGGGCAGGGATTGGGATGGTGCAGCTCTGCTGCTCCAGCACTCCTGTTGGAACAGCAGCATAACAAGGTGGCAGGGACAAGTGGACAAAAGCAACAGGACTGCCACACATGTGGGTCACACAACAGTCACGTTTCAGAAACAGGCCTGGCCACCCAGCCTTGTGGAGAGCAGGATTTGGTCACCTGGACAGCTGAGACATTGCCTGCCCTCCCCCTAGCTGGCATCGATGAGCAAGCACTCCCCAGCCAAGTGGCTAGTTACCTGGCTTTCCTGAGAGGCCACTCGGGTGTCTGGGGGCGGGAGGATGCGGGGCTGGACATCGGGGAAATGCTCACACCACTCCTCTTCCACAGCTGGAATCCAGAGAGAGACCAGCAGTAACTTAGTGCACAAGCTGGGAGGGAGGAAACTGTCCCATCTTCCTGCTTGCTTGCATGGTAAATGCCATCTCCCAGGACCGTGGCTAACAAGCCCAGAGCCTCACTCTCTCCGCCACTTTGCTCCCATCCATACTCAGTAGAGCACAGCAGCATCTGGCCACCCCAAACTGAATCTGCTTTGGGAGCAAGCAGCCTCCATGCTCTTAACAGCCAGCCCTGGCCAAGAGGACAGGAAGAAGGATGCTGCTGGTCAGGTGCAACTCTCTTGCCATCACACAGCACAGGCAGAGGCTGCCCCAGACACCCTTGCATGTTTACAGCAGCTCTGGCTGAAGCAGGGCACCTCCTCACTCAGACTCACTCCCATCAGGGGAAACCTGTCCTTACTAATAGCACGGAGGAGCCCGTTCTCCACAAGGACAACACAGTTTCATTAGCCATGACTACGTTCCTCCATCAGATCTGCAGCCTGACCCAAGAGCTATTTGAACAGTATTTTATTACAGCTCAGCAGCTGCCAAGGGGGCCTGGGTCAAAGTGGGAACACATGGCTCCAATACATGCTGACTGCAGCTGAAAAAGTGGCAGTGCAGCAAAGGGATTTACTTTTTCTTTTTTCCTTTCACCTGGATCCAGCCACCTTAGCATGCTGGCCAAGGCTAAACAGGGAGGGAAAAAAAAAATCCTCCTAGTTTTAAAAGTGAAAAAGAAAGCACTTCAGCAGGACAGATCAGCCTGGGGACACCCCTGGCAATGTGCACTGAAGGATGAGGAACATCACTGCCTGCTGCTGCTGACACAGCAGCCAGCCTAATGTGCAAGGAGCTGAATCTGCCTGCCTAAGCTGTGCTGGAGACTCCCTGCAGTGCTCACCACCAGGCACCTGGCAACACTGCTCTCATCTTACAAGCCCTGGGTTTGAGTTACGCAGGTGATCCCAGCGGAGGGTTGAGCTACTCTGCACCGCGCCTGGCTGTGGGCTCCAGCAGTGCCATTGGTAGGGGTGTTTCCTACCTGAGAGAGGCCCTGGCTGGAGCTGTAGGAGCTGGCAATGGCGTTGCGGATGGAGCTGGGGATGCCACCAGCGTATGTGTTGTTGAGGGAGCTCATGGAGGAGGTGCGTGACCTCTTGTTCGAGCAGTCATCTGGGCAGTGTGAAACAAGGCTCCTCTTCAGAGAGCCAGGCCTGCAGAAAGTTAAAGACGATTTTAGGAGCTCCCCACGGTTCTACCCACAGTCCCTGCAGGACAGGCTGCAGAAAGCAACCCTGCTTTTTCACACAGCACAGAGCTTGGAAAGAGGCCTCTGCAGCAGCACAGCCCCACAGCCACAGGCCTACACTCACAGAGCACAGCTCTAATACTGAGTGACAGCCAGGAGACACAATCACAGCCTCTCTTCCTCTTCACAGAAGCTAGGCTCCACAAGCAAAACCCAAGCACCTTTTCCAGAGCACACAGACTTTCAGACTCAACTCCCAGCCAGCAGCAGTTGCTTCTGGCCCAGTGGGCACTTACTTGGGTATGAGAGAGGCAGGGACACCGTTGGCTACCAGGGGCTCAAATGCTGACTGCCCACTTCCACTGCTATCATGGCGCCTGCAGGAGAGAGGGCAGAAACCTGTGAGAGTGAGGAGGCAGAAGCAATGAGGGCTGCCCACTCAGCCTGGCAACAGGACCCCTTCCGGGGGGGGCTAGGTACTGTGAAGGCACAAACCTTGCTTTTATCCTGCCAACACCTGGGACAGAGGTTTTCCCCATCCATAGGCCACTGCACATTCTCTTTCCACCTAGTCCTTACCTCATTGATTCTCATCCCCAGCTGCTTCCTCCCAAGCACCAACAGCTCCATCAGCTGCCCGTTGGGCAGAGCAGTTTTCATTTGACAAAATACTTGCTCAAATACATGATTTGAAGCTAAAATATTTCAGAGAGACTTTGCAGCTCATTTTTTGAATGGACCTGAGCTCCAGAGGTTTAGTCTTCTTCTACCTCTTCCTAGCCAGCACCTTGGATGATTTGAGTCAGAAATGGGATCCCTTTTTCACCCCAATGATTCAGTAAAGAATTTAAGCCAGAAAGTCTTAAAACAAACCCTACTGTGAAGCAGGGCTGAAGGTGTCAGATCCATCCTGTCACTTATCTGAAGTCCTTCCTTCAAGCTCTGAACGTGTTGATCACATTGCACAGGCAATCCAGTGCTCTCCAGCTGACGCATTCTGCCCTCAAAGGTCACAGTATTTTCTGCCTACAAGCATTCTTCATGCTCGTCAGATATCAATGCCTTCAAAATTGGCTTTTGTGGCAGAGATTGGTATTGGCATGTTGGAAAAAAAAAAGAAAAAAGCAGATCCTGTTCACTCAACCAGCCTCTGCCATCCTACTCAGCTCTGGTAGGGCTCAGATGCACCAAGCTGTGGCAAGCGTTCAAAAGGAGAGGAAAATCCCATGATGGAAGAAGAATGCCACATATCCTGCTGCAGCTCCCACCACCAGCCTGCTCCTGCAGCAGCAGGACAGCAGCCAACAGCTCTCTGCGAACTCCACTCATCCTGTTGTGTTCAGGACCACCTCCAGCAGCAGCCCCAGAGCAGCATGCAGGGCAACGCACCCAGGCACTGCCTTTCTCTGCCCAAACCACTCCTCCTTAGTCTTTCCTTTAACATGCCTCAGCCCAGGCAGGCTGCCCTGGAACATGATGGGCAGAGGGGTACAATGCAAACAGCCTCCACGTATGTGGGAAGAAGAAACAAGAAACAGGAGCAAAGAAAAAAACAAGGCAGTGCTGTATCCCAGCAGTGACAAAGGTTCCAGCAGACCTTGGCATCCAGGATTTATGCCTCGACCTTCACAGAGCACTGGCAAAGATGCTGCACCCTCACTTGTAGCTCAGAGCCAGAAATCACTGACCTTGACTAATCAAAGCACAAGATAGTCTCTCCTGTTGTCCCTTTTGTCTTTGCCTCCTTTTGGTACTTACAGTGCATGAAGGAACCATACAGAGCTTTTAAAGCATAATGCTTCCACCTGGAGTCCTAAGACTTGGGGATTGCTTCTCTCTTTGACAACTAGGGCCAACTGAAGGATAGGGATTTCAGCCTATGGCTGATACCAGGTCTTCCCTGCCAGTTTCCCCAGCATGCAAACCCCTGTGATGACAGAAATCACTTCCCTTCCTGGGAGCCTTAACAGACTTCCCTGATCCACATTCAGGCCCTAGCAATGCAGGGGAACACGCCTGACCTGCAAGCTTGCCCAGGCAAAACTTAACCTTTGATCTCAAGGGCAAAAATGAGTCTTGGAAGAATTTCAGACACAGCTGAGAGGTATAGGTGATGGGGCATGCTTCCTCTTTGCATTCCTCTGGTTCAGTTTCCAGCATTCTTTTCTACCCCAGGCTCTGTGTCACATCACGTTTGTCACCACTGAAGTGCTAGGCCCTTTCAGACCATCCCAATACATGGTCAGCGACCTGCACCGCCACCTTATTACCTTCTCTTGCTCTCTTGATCATTTCCCAGAATCTGGTCCTCCTCCTCCTCCACAGCCCTCTTCCTGCTCTCCTTGATGGCATTCAGCACAGTCTCTTTTGCACATGGGTCTGGGCTGCTGTTGGCCAGGAAGGCCACAGGTGAGGTCAGCTGCTCCAACCTGGGAAGGAAAGCAAGGAATTAGGGAAAGGGACACCCCAGGGCCAGCCACCCAACCCCTCGCACTGGCTGCCCGGAGGCCCCGCAAAAAAGGTGAGGGTCGTCCCACATGGTCCGAATTCCAGGATTCCTCCCAGGGCACGAAAGCAACGCCGTGGACAGGGATTAGGCCGGCGGACGACCCTGCCAGGGCAGCTCCCAGGGCCCCTCCCGTACTCACGTGGGGCTGCGGGTCAGGCCTCCGGGCCGGGCGATCCGCACGGTGACAGGACTGCGGGCCGGGCCGGCGCGGCGCGTCCAGGCCGCGCTCCTCCGCGGGCAGACGTCCCAGCAGGCAGCGGGCAGGGCGCCGGGCACGGCGCTGCGGGCCTGCGGCAGCGGGTACCGGCGGCGCGGCGCCTGCGGCCGGCAGCGCGGTGGGGTCCTGCGGAGACACGGCGGTCAGCGACACCGGGCCCTGCCACGGCCGCAACCCCCCCGCCCTGCCGCCCCGCTTACCCCAGGCCCAGGCCGAGGCGCCGCGGCGGGGCCCGCTGGGGCCGTCCCGCCCGCCAAAGCCGCCGCCA